>ML428379.1:33826-159633 GCA_005239525.1 Nicotiana knightiana
TAGTCAATAGTGAGATTCAATCAATTTTGGATAACCATACATGAGAATTGGTTGATCTTCCTCTTGGAAATAAGCCTTTAGGTTCGAAATGGATCTTTAAACGGAAAGTGAAAGCTGATGTCACTATTGACAAATATAAGGCAAGACTTGTTGTCAAAGGTTATAGACAAAAAGAAGGCCTTGATTACTTTGACACTTACTCGCCAGTAACGAGGATAACATCTATTAGGATGTTAGTGGCATTAGCGGCCGTGTATGGTCTTGAAATCCATCAAATGGATGTTAAAACAACTTTCTTAAATGGAGAATTGGAGGAAGAGATTTACATGGAACAACCTGAGGGTTTTGTGGTTCCTGGTAAAGAAAAGAAAGTGTGCAAACTTGTTAAGTCGCTTTATGGACTTAAACAAGCACCCAAATAATGGCATGCCAAATTTGATAAGAAAATGTTGGCAAGTGGGTAATGAGTGCGACAGATGTGTTTACATTAAAAACACTCCAGGTCATGAAGTCATTATTTGTTTATATGTTGATGACATGTTGATAATAAGCAAAAGCATGTCAGATATAAATGCTACAAAGTGCATGTTGGCTAGCAAATTCGATATGAAAGACTTAGGAGTTGTTGATGTGATCTTAGGAATCAGAATTCACAAGACTCCACAAGGTCTAGCATTATCACAGTCTCACTACATTGAAAAGGTACTTGACAAGTTCAAGTATTTGGATTTCAAAATTGCCAAGACTCCAATTGACGTGAGTTATGCACTTCAAAAGAATGAAGGTGAAAGTGACTCACAANCCAATAAAATACATTGGATGGCAATGAAACGAGTTTTGGGTTATCTAAAACATAGCCAAAACTATGCTTTGCATTATAACAAATATCCCTCCGTGATCGAGGGATATAGTGATGCAAATTGGATCACCGGATCATCTGAAGTTAAATCCACGAGTGGATATGTTTTCACAATTGGGGGTGGAGCAGTGTCTTGGAAATCATCCAAACAAACGTGCATTGCCCGTTCTACAATGGAATCTGAATTCATAGCTTTAGGTAAGGCCGGGGAAGAAGCTGAATGGCTCCGGAATTTCTTGGAAGACATTCCATTTTGATCCAAACCTTTGGCACCTATTTGTATATATTGTGATAGTCAAACGACAATAGGGAGGGCAGGGAGCGTTATGTATAACGAAAAATCTCGTCATATACAACGGAGACATAATACCGTTAGAAAACTACTCTCTAATGGTGTTATCATAATTGACTACGTAAAGTCAAGAGATGACGTGTCAGATCCACTTACAAAAGGCCTATCTAGAGAGACAGTTGAAAAATCATCAAAGGGAATGGGGTTAAGGCCTAGGACAAGTCATCATGGCGGTAACTCTACCTAGCAGACTGGAGATCCCAAGAGCTANCGTAAAGTCAAGAGATGACGTGTCAGATCCACTTACAAAAGGCCTATCTAGAGAGACAGTTGAAAAATCATCAAAGGGAATGGGGTTAAGGCCTAGGACAAGTCATCATGGTGGTAAGTCTACCTAGCAGACCGGAGATCCCAAGAGCTAAGTTCAAAGAAATCAAATAAAATCATGACTGACGGTTCAACATTGTCAAATAACTCAACCCATTCTCGTTCTGAAGACAATGTTCAGAAATCAAGGTAAAGCATTAAGGCTTTTTGATGAGTCGATAAAGCTTAAAGATTTTTGATGATTTGCTAAATCTGGAAGGATATGACCAGATAGTGTGTCTTTAGGATTACACGTTTAGGAATCACCTATGTGAGTGTGAAGTGTAAGTCGTTTCAGGGGAATGAAAGTAAAGGCCCATTGTCTAAGCACTCATGAAACCAGGCGGTGTTCACGGCTGAAACGAACACAACCGTGAGAACCATAGATGGTTAAAGATTGATTGTGTGACTTATGTTGTCTAGGTATACAACAAAGCTCGACGGTTCAAAGATATCAAATCTACCGATTGACCGAGTATATCCGATATAAGTTCACTACGGAAAGTTCAAAGGGAAACCTACTTATCCAGATGCAATTAATTCTTGCATGTAAAACACACACACGTACGTGCATTCCTTTATTTTATAGCCATTCCCCATTCATGTGGGAGATTGTTGGTCTTTAAGCTTAGTGTAGCTTAATTTTAAGCTTGGTGTAGCTTAAAGAGAGTGAATGGAAAATGGTGGGAAAAGAAACGGAGGGAAGTGAAATTTTGAATTAGTACACTTTGTCCCTCATTGGAAGAAGGAAAGAGAATCTATGTGTATATATAGAAGAAGCTCTTCTTCTAGCTCTTAAAGAGTTGAGAAGAAGGCAAGCCTCGCGTCGTTGTCGTCGTCACTTGTTCGGCCCGACTTCGGCTTCGACTTTGGATTCGGATTTGGATTTGGTCAAAGATCGATTGATTGATTAATTTTTTTGGACAAAGGTCCGGTCCGGTCCGTTTTTCTTTCCCGAATTAGTTTAAATCCGTTTTTAATTTTTCCGCAATAGTCACACATGTTCCAACAGCTATGGCTGTTCTGAAAGGTTGCAAAACTTTTTCAGAAACAATACGAAATTGGTAAATATGCCTTGAATCCCAAAATTTTTACTTACTAAATTTTCTGATTTTCTTCTTCTTCTTCTGCGCAAAATATTCCAGTGTGTTTTACGACCATCGAGTGGTTCGTCGATCACCAGAGTTTTTGGTACCGATACGCTGGTAAGTTAAATCGTTCTAACCCGGGGGGTTATATTCCAAAACCTCGGGTACTTGAGGGGAATAATTTTCTTAAGGACACACTGTGTATTCAGTGGGCTCGGTTTATTCTTATACTATTTTCAGAAGAGAATTAACGTTCTAGTTCTACTAACTTTTCTATTTCTGTATTTTCAGAAAATTTACTGTTTTATTTATTTTACAGCAATACAGATTAATAACAGTCACGCCCACTAGTGATATTGTATGTTTTGTGCATATGGCTCGTACGACTTTAAAACACACCACTAGAGCCTAAGGGCTGAGGTTTGTCCCACCACCGTTCAAGGTTGTACGATACCATATATAACAATCCAATCCACTAGTGATATTGTCCTCTTTTGACCTGTACGACTTTAAAACTCGTCACTAAAATCTAAGAATTGTCTCTTATATACTCAATATTTTTTCTGTATTTTATTAATGTGGGATTCGCCTAGGATATCAAATGTATATTCCCACCACATCCAGCGTATTGTAATTACAGAATCCGAAGAATTAATAAAAGTCCCCAAGTCATTCCACTGGACACATGCAAGACCACGTTCACTAACTACGTACCAAGTGTTGATCGAATTTCTTCAACGCCATTAGCGTGCCGGTGGGTTTACAATGATGTATTCTTTTGCTTCGGTTTTAAAAAAATTAAAAGGATAATTTCACTTTTGGTTGTTTAGATATTGGTGAGATTTTGATTTTGGTTCTTATAATATTTTGCGAAGACAATTAACCTTTAACTAGCAGAATGTACATGTGTTATTTAAACTTGTAGAATAAAATTACCCTCAGAGATATGCTGTAAGTCTGTAACACTACAAATTTAACATTACAAATCGACATTGGCAGTTAATAGTTTGTTAAATTAGTGAAATTTCAGAGTCATATGGATTAAAGTGCAATTATCAATAGATTGAAGGTTAAATGTGCTTAACCAAAGAGCACAAGGACCGAAACGAAAAGTTATCGATATTTGAGGGCAGAAATGTCCCATCTAAATGTTGAAAATAACAAAGATATTTAACTTCTCTGAAGTAGATTACCGACACTTAATGATGCTCTTGCTACATTCTCGTCTTAACTTTATGTATAGACTACAATGCATAAACAACTAGATACTAACATTTGCTACATTTATTAAAACCTTATGTACTTGAAATGATAGGTTGGCTTTACGGCCAACATGTGATATTAAAACTGTCATTCGTTAGCATTTATCCTCAAAATTAAAATACAAGGAAAATAAAGAAAACATGTGATATGCTACATAAAACACTTGCCGCATGGCAGGGCACATTCCAAGCTGTCGCAAAGATTTTCATTCTTTTTCATGCTTGGCTTAACAAACAAAAAAATCTTTCCTTATTTCGTTTCAAATATCCACGTATTATCCCTCTTGCGTGGAAAAATATCTAACCGCATCTCGTATTTATATGCATCAAATAAAGAAAGCACGACGTATGTACTTTACATAAAGATTCTAATTTACTCTGGTAATTAATAGTACTATATACTGATAACGTGACCATTGTTTGGTGGATACGTCCAATTAGGTTTTATCGTCGCAAAAATAATATTTTAAAGTAACAGGTTTTACCAACAACAACAACAACAACTAGCATGGTCTGGGGAGGGTAGAGTGTACGCAAACCTTACCCCTACCTGGGAAAGTAGAGAGGTTGTTTCCTGGACCCTCGGTTCAAAGACAAAAGATCTTGTTTACCTCGAAATACGAGTTTTAAACTTGTAATGTGGTTATAAGGATACATGATCTAATTCAATGCCAATTGATAAATAGCTAGATAAGTTAAGAAAATTAAACAATTAAAATGGATCAAACCAGTGTAGTAGCAAGTAATCGACCCCGATATAGATTAGGCTCGAGGTCAAATGCCAGGAACAGTAAGAACAACAATAGTAATATGGACAATAAGAACTATAAAGAGTTAAGAGCGAATAAAAGAGCAAAGTGCTTTGTATTTCTGAGTAATAACGTAAGTGGTAAGTTCGTATGATGATAAAAATGATAATGTGAACTTACAAATGAACAAGATTCCTCTTTATATTATAGAGGAATCCTAAATAAGGTATGCCTCTAATTTCGGAAGTAAAAATACATGATTGATACCATTAACTGTTGATGGTTCTATCGGTTCCGAGATTCTCGCCGAGATTGGTGGTAGATCGCGGATATCTCGTGATTCTGTTACTGTGGTGTCAATTTAGCCTGATCTCGATCCTTTAGTCTTCATATTCTCTGAGCCCGAATTTGCTTCGATGTCGGCTCATTCTCGAGACATACCCTCGTACCCGTAGAATCGGGTATCCTCGATTTTTATCCTATACAGATAGTCCCCGCATTTCTTAGAATGAAATGATTAGAAACAATTTGATCCCCGATTCTTTGATACCTCGACCATGACATCATCCTCATGCCGTAAGCGATAGATGTGACCGAAACATCCCGTCGGTTCGGTTCCCAAAAAATCATCAATGCATGTCAGTCATCGGTCGGCCACTAGTGGCACCGAACCACGTTTTGAACCTATAAATACCAACTCCTTAATAGATTCAAACTTTAATTTTCCCTGAACGCTAACCCTTGAGTTCACAATCCTTCTTGATTTTCTCTCTTCGCCGCTTACTAAACCATCGTTGTTCCACCGGACCGCCAGTTCAAAACCTTTTTTACTCCCCACTCATACGTAAATGACGAAGACCTCTAAAACAGTACTACAAAAGGAGAAAGCTCCATTTTCTTCCTTCCGGCCGATCGACGATAAAACGCAGGTAGAACCGGTCGTCGATGAATACGTATCTGGCCCCTGTGTCCTTAAAACTTATTTGAATGTTGATAACCCCTCATCGGTGCCGGGCCGATGCGAACATATGTCTGTGTACATGTGTTCGATTATCGAGGGCCATGTCGAGGCCATGAAGGAGGACTGCAGATGGGGTCCAGAGGTGGTGGTGCAAATTCCTACGCCTGAAGAAAGCATCACTACACATGTGAAGGGGTTCTTGAGTGTTTACACTTACCCTTTCACATTGGGTCCCATCGACCCCGTGATCTTCGACTTCTGCAAGAGGTATGAGGTTACCCTTGGTTAGATCCACCCCTCCCTTTGGCACATAGTGACCATGCTGTGCTTCTACTCCAACGAGGCCGGGGGGTTGGAGTTCACATTGGACCACCTTATTCGGTTATACAGGCCTCGACTCTATTGAGGGCTAATCAGACTTAACTGTCAAACAAACAATGCCCTTTTCTTGAACATCGACGAAGATAAAGATCGGGATTGGATGAGTCAATTCATGCAGGTGAGGACCTGTGATATAATACCAGAAGAAAAGATGCCGTTTCCCGAGGAGTGAAAAGCCATACGTCAGTGACTTTTGTTCTTTTGGTTCTGTATCTCTTTCGATATTGTCTAACATTTTTCTTAAACCATGCAGCTGGCCCTTAGATGCCCGAGGCGGTGCTCGATTTTGAAGATTGGATCCACAAGCTTGCCTCCACCTCGACTCGTGCTAAACGAGTGTGGAGGGATTTGGCTAAAGGCAAGTGGGAGGCCAAAAACCATGGCAAGGTCCTTTCTTACGTATTCCGAAACAATTACTCCTTTTCTCTATTGTTGATCTTCTGTTTATGCAAGCCTGACCAAAGATGCCATTATGCGGCCTTCGAGCGATGGTGGCGAAGCCATGTCTCCGGTTCCGAGGCCGGAAAAGGACAAGAAAAGAAAAAATCACTTGCAATCCGAGGTCACCAAACCCAAACCTCGAAGGGTGAGGAGAAAAATAATCGGCCTCTCGGTGGGCGCGACCCAAACGTTGAGGAACCAAAATGAGGAGGAGGAAGAAGAAGGCTCTTCGGCATTGATAACTCTCCCCAGAAAGGCTATCGAGGTTGCTTCGCATCCTGAGCTGCTGCCTGCTGCAACTGAGCCTTACGTCGAGGAGGCTTTGAAAATAAAATCGGGGGTGATCCCCAAATCTCCTGAGGTCGAGACGTTGTCTCGATCATCAAATTCTACATCAGGAATGGCCGATTATGAGACTAGGAGGATCAGACAGAGCGCTCGGAGCGATTCGCTCGGGGCCATGACAATAGGTCAAATGCCTTCCATGCCGGTCTTTTCTAAAGGGGAAATAAGGGACGCCCAAAGGCTGAAGACCCCCGAGATTAGCGAAGGCTCTAGCGCTGGTAATCTTTTTCAGGACTGCTTCGTGGGGGTCGATGATGCCTCCGATATCACTGATGCTTCGATCCTCATGGCGGAATCTCAACGTCTTTTTTCCAAGGTAAGTGCTTGTTGTTTTTTGGTCATTCTTCTTCATTTTTTTCCTAAGGTTATTCTTTCTAACTTGTGTTCTTCTTCTTTGTATAGTGTTGATACCCAATTTTTCCCAAAATATTTTTAAAATTGCATATGTACCTTCAAAATCATGCATTAATAACGATTGGTATTTTTCCATAATTTTTCTATATTTTGTCTAATTTATCTAGAATTTTATTTCCAATAAATAATTACAAAATCGCGTCACAAATAATTTCAAAGGAATTTCTTGATTTAATTCATTGTTTATGGTCCTAATAAGATCAAGTTATGTTATAATTAGCCAAACTGACATCTTTTGGCTATAATGCAATAACTTTACAATTATAGCCTAAGCATGTAATTTTATACTATTTTTTACTAGAAATTAGCCTTCTATATTTTTAAATATCAAATAACCATTTTAAAGTTATTTCCATGCATATGATTCATTTTTATAAATAGTAATTACCTTATAAAACTATTTTAATTAAACTATCTGGGTATTTAATAAATAGCCACTTATTATTTCGATTATAGCCTAAATTAGCTAGCCCAAATACCTTATAGACCATCCCAATATAACCAAGCCCAAATCCATTAGTCCCCCGACCCAATTCTTGCTGAATCCGGCCGTTGATCATTTTTGATCAACGACCCAGATTAATTATTTCCTTAATTAACCTAAACTACCCATCCCAAACCCCTCATTCCTTTCTTTCACTCCGCCGTCACCCACCCCCTTTCTCTCTCAAGTTCTCTCAGACCCTAACCCTAATCCCCCCTCGCCGGTGCTCTCATGCCGTCGACTATGGGGGCTTACCACCATCCTCCAGCCTTAATGGCTCTCATGGTGCCGGGATTCCTGCCTTCTTTGAGGTCCTCAAGGGACCAGTGGCCATTCCACTCACCCCTGGTCCTGTGCTCACCATTCTCAGCTCACCATGGCTCGATCGAGTAAGATCTTTTCTTTTTCCGGCTAAACCTATGGGTTTCTAAGCCGGTCTCTCTATTTCTAGGTTATTTTCTAGAAAACCCTAACCTCTTCTACTGTACCTCTTAGATGTATAATAGATCTGGGGTCTTTCTGAGCTATTTTCGTTTGTTTCATGAAAATCCTTTCGATTTCTCAAAGCATCGCTTTATTTTTCCATTAGGGTTTCTGGAACTTTTCTTCAAAATATATTTCTGGCCTTTTAATGTTGTTCTCTGATGTTTAAAACGACCTTTTGTTGAAATTGCTTTTTAGTCAGAACTTGTTATCATAAAACCTTAGTTTTAATACTTGTTATAGTTCTGAGTCCGTCTTTGGTAATATGTTCGTGTGCTTGTTTCTCATAAACACTCTGAGTTTGTGTGATTTACCCTATTATATTCAGTAGGGTTTCTGATTCTTGCTTCTTCCGCTTATATTATGTTTATTCTGTTAATTCCTCTAATAACTTCTATCTTCTCTAGTTGAATCCCTGATTCTATGTGATTCTTATTTTACTATGTTTCTGATTTTACTTCTTCTTGCCTATTATGTGTTTATTCCGTTTGTTCATAGAAATTTTGTGTTAATTCTTCCCTTAATCAGTATTGTTCCTATTTGAATCCCTATTGATTAACACCTTTTACTGATTTCCTATGATGATATCTTTTACTGATTTCCGAGCTCTAAGTTATTTTCTCGCCTTATTTTATGGTTGACTATACTGTTAGTTGATTCTTATGATATTTCCTTAATTAGAACCTTATGTACCTAGTTCTAATTATCTTTTATGTACTTGCACTATTTGAATTGTTTCCTTATCTGTTATGCTCCAGTTACACAATGATTTCTTTCCTTATTTGTTACCTGTTCTTACTGTTTGAAGTTGACTCCCTTAATCAAGGGAATACCTGCACTGATTTTACTCTAATTGGTTCCGAGTTCCATAATTTACTGTCTAATTGTGATTCTTACCTTATTCTACCTAGTTTCAAACTGCTATATATATACACACACTCACTCGAACAGATTACACTCAACACACACGAACACACTAGTTCAAACTCTATCTCTCACACTCAAAGCTTTCTGCTCTCTTTGTGTGTCACTTACTATTATTCTAAATTAGCCGGCTGCAAGCCAAGGCTAACTATTGTGCTCTCCTGTCCCTTCACTTTTGTGTTTACTGTCTCTTTACCGGTATGTTCCGATTTTAAATTCAAGTCCCAAAACCAATATGTTTCTTTTACTGCTTCAGTTTATCATGTTCCTAATCTGTTTTGTATCTATTATTTTGCTGTTCAACATGTAATTGACCTCCTTGCATCATTGCTTCATCTTATTTGCTAGTTATGTCTTAACTCCTTAGGGTTAGCACGTTCTTATAAACCTGTAATCTCACTCAATGTGACTCAACTCTGTTGTGATGCTTGTGTACTGGTTGCCTAGTTCTGGTATGCACCTATTGATTTGTTACCCTAAGTTGTCTTGATGCTATGCTCAATCATGTTTAGTATGAAATCTTACACTATGCTATCTCCCAATCCCATGAATCCCCTAGAGCACTTCTGATTATGTAACTATGTTCTAATTAGCACTCCTGAATCTATGTGTTACTATCTGCACCAAGTGTAAACAACTCCTGTCTGTTATGTGGTCACCATACCTACTCTACTTGTCCCTAATTCCTAGTTATCCCTGTGTGAAGGTTTGTTCTCTGAGTATTGTTGAACTTGTTTGACTGACCTGCTGTTTGTTTAAATTACACAACTGTTTTCAAAAGCTATTTTACTAAACAATTCTCCTATTTTATAAAACTACTTAAACTGGGTCTGTTTTTCAAATATTGCTTTCCTATTAAACCTTTTCAATACTATGTCAAGCACTCTCACTCTACTCTTAGGTCCTTAAGTTCTGCCCCTCCAGTGTATGACTGCCTTGGGATTCCTGTGAGATCCCTCTGAACTCTGATGCACTGGGGCAGGCACTTCCACACTGCACTTACTCAATTATGGTTGTGAAATATGGGTGTGAGCACTGCCCGGGATCCGTTGAGGTCCTTAGGGAACTCTGACACACCCGGATATGAGAAAGGCTATGAAATATTTGGGCATTTGAGGTTCTGAGAATCTGGGTCTGTTTTCAGGCTCCCTATAGTGCAACTTCTTATTTTTCTTTATCTATTTATGTAATTCATTCACATTGGTTTGTAATAATTATTGTAAACGAATACTGGGATGGATAGTGAAAAGGGGAGGGTAGCGACGTCTGTTGTCGATATCAATGGGGTAGAAACCATGTCTTAGGCTTACATTTCTATGTGCGCATTAGAATCCATGTTTAGGACCAATACATTCTAAGCATGTCATGCATTAGATATCATGTTCTTAGATTTACTGTTTCAGCATCTCATTTGACATTATTTTCATCACTTAGAAAACAACATTAACATGAAAACTGTTGCTACTGCATATCTGAAATCATGGTGTAACTTTCTGTGCATCTAGAAATCATGCTTTTTAGGAATTTTGCATATAAATCATTCTACATCTTATAATGTTCATACTAGACACCCTGTTTTAGGATCTCACTAAGTCACACCTAGCTAAACTACTGATGCATGAAAAATAAGGAACATAAAACAGTCTCACATATGATTATCATGTGTTAGTAAAACTGGTAATAAATCTTGTATCTTTGCAACACTTAAAACAACATGCTTTAGGTAAAATAACTTCTAAACTATTTTAATAATTCTGGTAACTATTGTGCATCCCCCCTCCCCCCCCCCCACGCCTAGGCAAGCCTTAGGTAACCAACCTTTATAAACTGGAAAACTGTTGCTTTTGTGTTTACTGCTTAATGGTTAACACGCTTAAAATCAGTAGGCAAACTGATTAGAGCCCCTGATTCTGGGTTTATAAAATAAAACTGCATATCTTCTGTGTTTTTATATTCACTTAGACATCATGTTTTAGGATCCTGTCTAATAATACTACTCTTGTTTATTTTTGAGTCGTGATGTTTACGTGCATTATCTGTGGAGGTAAATCTGAGCCTCTTAATTTCTCTTTCCTGCCTTTATCTGCTAAAGTTCTATTTATTCTTGACTGTCGCCTAGTATTTTCTCCTTTTAAACCTTAGGGGTCTACCTAGAACTGCCTTTAAGTAAAGGTCCTAATCTCCTCCAGGACCATTAAGGAGGGACGAGTAACAACACACATAGAGGTCGTTAAATAAACTCGCTTAATAACCGCTAAGGGGTGGGAAAGGGTAGACACGGATATGATGACCGGTGCGCTAATTTCACGTGTATCCCCTCTTCTGAAAAGTGATTACCGGGAATTGTACTGATGTGATCCTATAGGATAAACAACCTAGGGCCCCCTATCCCTTACATATGTGTGTTTAGATCATAACTCTTTCAAAATCTTATAGGTGTGCTAAGACTACGAATCTTCTAAAAAACATTTATTTATTTACCTATGTACTTTTATTGCTTATGTGATACATGTTCATAAAGTTTGTTTGGCCGGGAACCACAGTTGTGGACTTCGAGGGGTTCCTAACACCTTCCCCTTGAAGTAATTTCAAGCCTTTACCCTATCTCTGGTTGTCCAATTTGTGTTTGTAAATGACCCTTAGTTGGTGCCCTAATGCACCTTAATTCGTTAGGTGGCGACTCTTCAATTCCTTACCCCTTTTCCAAAAGGAAACGAGTTGTCCCATAATATCGAATACCCTGACCAATTCAAAAGGAGAGGGAGAAGAGAGGAGGGGCACGGCAGCATGGTGACTCTGCTGGGGTTATTTCCTAGGCTTTTACCATTTTCAAACTGCTTTGTGAACTTGTCTTTACTTTGTTAATACTTGCGACCTTTCCGTTTATGTGAAATTAATTGTTTATCTCTTTCAAGTACTTGTTCTTTTCAAAATCAAAACTGACATGTTTCTTTTTGTTTTCCTTTGTAACTGCTTTTCAATCATAACTGTTGTATTTACCGCTTTCATAACGTGCAAATACATGGCAACATGCTTTTGTTGATCATTTATTGTTGCATAATCATGCTCAACATCATATTCCACTCGTGCCTATACAAATCCTATAGCAATTCTTGATGAGTGGTTGCGCTCTTCCATTTTATATCACCTCTAAATTCGGAAAGGCTTATTTTCGGTAAAACTAGTTGATCAGCGGTGCAGTCGACGGTTCCGTGCCTTTCCCCCTCAAGTTGTCCGCTTGAGGGTACCGGTCTAAAACCCTATATAAACCTTACTCTGTTATATTGTATATGCATCATGGTAAAACCTAGCCGGGTTAATGTGTTGTCCGCACAATAACCCTTTAAGACAGCTTTATCCAAAAGTCCACCGGGTTTTTCATAATCCCAACGAACGCAATCACGTTTTATGCATTTATTTGGAGAACTAAATGCCTGTATGCTAATCATAAGTGTATAAATAGTCGAGTCTGGTGGGGGTAAGGGTCTAACCTTATCTATTTTGCAGAAAATGAGGCACAAAGTCCCCAGGTTCAACATGGTCCAAATAATACAACCAATGTTGCTGGATTGGTGGGAAGACCTTTCACCAAGTGACAAAGACCATGTGAAGAGGGTCCTCGAAAACTTGCCTTCTTTACTGGATATCCAACCAAATAACATGTTGATCGAAGCAGCCACTATGTTCTGGGACAGAGGAAGGTCTGTGTTCCGTTTTGGCAACATAGAAATGACCCCCCTCTTAGAGGAGATAGGGGGCATCGCAGGATTACCTTGGGACAACCCAGGTTTGTTGGTGCCGAAAAACCGTGCCGCTAGGGGGTTCCTGAAAATGATGAGTTTAAATCTAATGAAAGGCTGGAATATTTGGAGCAGGGTCTGATGGAGCTAGAGGCGAAGACGAGGAAAAAGGTCGCTGACTGCCAAGAATGCTGAGGGAAACGAAGGAGGGCATCTAGCAAGGGTATACCTGCTGTTGGGCATGCACGACCTGGGGAACCTGATTGGCAGAGCCAAGAAGATCGAGCCGGGGGAAGGTCCTTTTGGGACCAAGTAGTTTAGGTTTCCTTTTCATTGCTTTTATTAATGTAATAAGGCCGAGTTCCATTAATGAATTTATTTCCTGCTTATTATTTTAGTGTCATTTTGGATTCGTCTATTTTACATTAATGAAATAAGGCATTTTGGCATCTAAGTTCTCCAAATCAACTTTTCTCTAGGCCTACCTCGGGCACAACGAGGCTCCCAAGTTAGGACACGATTTTATTCCTGCACTATGTGTTTAAATACTGCAATATTTTCTCATGATCCTCACTAACTTGGCTACCTTTTATTTTTGTTTTTTTTATTTTTTATTTTTATTATTATTTCCCCTCCCCAAAGGTTAGTTCGTGCATTTTGGCATCATCATCATCATATCACACAAGATCCAGGGGCCATCCACCTCCTCCTCCTCCTAGTCCACCTAAAGGCAAAGGTAAAGGCAAAACGGAAGATTTGAGCAACATTAGACAAGAAAACACAACGCCAGTCGAACGAATAGAAGCCACTGAAAATCTAGGCACTCAAGTTCAGAATGAGGCTACGTCACAACTCGAGCAAAGGTTGTTGTAAACTCCAAGGGGAGCTTGAGCATGTGCGGAACTTGGAAAATTTATCCTTCTCACTCAGTGTGCCAGATGTCACTCAAAATCTCATACCTTCTCAAAACACCCCAAACAAACAAAATCCTCCCACAACTCATCATCATAAAACTCCACTGAAAAATCAAATTATCCCACCACAACACCAACACAACACTTTCCACACTCCGAGAAATACCCCACTGATCATCCCTGAACCACAAAACTCCACAAGTGACCACCTCTATGCTCAAACACCAGGTCATCATAACAACCCCATATACGTGGAGACTCTACCTCACTCCACCCAGTACGTTGCTTATACACCTGAAACCAGAGAGAAGGATATGCTCATTAAGAATTTGGCCGAGGAACTCAAGAAGCTTACTAGTCGAGTTCAGGGCGTTGAAGGAAGCAAGGGAGTCGAAGGGTTGAACTACGATGATCTCTGCATACAGTCCGATGTTGAACTACCGGAGGTTTACAAACCTCCTAAGTTCGAAATTTTCGATGGTACAGGTGATCCCAGGGTCCATCTGAGGACCTATTGTGATAAATTGGTTGGAGTAGGAAAAGACGAGAAGATTCATATGAAATTTTTCATGAGGATCCTCACAGGAGATGCATTATCTTGGTACATCAGCCAAAACCCTAAGAAGTGGTTCGATTGGGTAAGTATTGCATCAGACTTCATGGACCGGTTCAAGTTCAATATGGAGAATGCACCAGACGTGTTCTACATCCAGAACATTAAGAAGAAGCCCACCGAAACTTTTCGCGAGTATGCCACTCGCTGGAGATCTGAAGCAGCCAAGGTCAGACCTACCCTAGATGAAGAACAAATAAACAAATTCTTCGTCCGGGCACATGACCCACAATATTATGAGAGGCTAATGGTTATTGAGAACCAAAAATTCTCTGACATCATCAAGATGGGTGAGAGAATTGAAGAAGGTATCAAGAGTGGAATGGTCACTAACTTTGAGGCACTACAGGACACCAACAAAGCCTTTCAGTCTGGAGGTATTTCCAAGAAGAAAGACGCATGAATGATAATGGTTGCACAGGGACCTAAATCCCCATTTGTATACCGAACTTCACCACTCACCTATCAAGCACCCTCGCCCACCTATCAGTCAGCACCTCCACCAACATATCAGCCATCTCCACCATCTACATATCAGCCTACTTCCCCTAGATATTTCCAACCAGCTCCTGTTTATCATACCTACAACTCTCAGCCATCTCACTTCCAATCACCCCCTAGTCGCCAAAATTTCCCGAAACCTCGACCCAACTTTAATCGCAGACCTCCTAAACAATACGCTGCCATTGCTGAACCTATCGACCAACTGTATGAAAGATTACAAACTGCTGGTTATGTCACTCCTATCTCTGCTATAACCCCTGAAAATCCATCCCAATGGGTCAATCCAAATAAGACATGTGCATACCATTCCGACATGAAGTGGCATATAATTGATGAATGTTGCTCATTGAAAGATAAGATCCAGTCTATGATTGATAACAAGGTCATCCAAGCAAAGGAGGTTGCTCCCAATGTTCACAACAATCCACTTCCAGACCATAGAGATATCAACATGATAGAGATAGAAGAAGATTGGGACCCAGAGGGGTCAATCAGTTTAATCATAGAAGTTGATGACCCAAAGAAGACAAAAGTCACTCTTAATCCCGTCATAGTCCAGATTCATCCATCCGAAGACGTCGAGGTAACTTCTTCAATCCCATTCAAGTTTGAAATGGAACAACCTGCAAACACACATTTTCCATTCGAAGTTGAAGTTATGCTACCTGCTAAGGCACCCATTCCATTTGAAGTGAAAGTAGCTGCACCAATCACAGTGATAGTGTCAACCACGCCACCTTTCAACGACAATGCTGTACCTTGAGATTACATGGCTGAAGCAAGAAGGAAAGGTAAAGTCAAGATAAAAGAAGCTGGTGCTGCACATGGGATGACAAGGATTGGCTGGGTCTATACACCTGAACACTTGGAAGAGTCTAGAAAAAATGCTTCCAACAGGCCACCCGTCATTGAGACAGGCCCAGATGATCTTTGGAGGAAGGTGCAGGACAGGGAATACCCAGTCATCGATCAGCTGAGCAAAACTCCAGCCCAGATATCCATTCTGTCATTGCTACATAATTCAGAGACACATAGGAATGCTTTGATGAAAGTGCTGAATGAAGCATATGTGCCAAATAACATAAGTAGTGGGGAAATGGCCAATATGGTAGGTCAAGTACTGAAGAGTCGCAAGATCACTTTCCATGAGGACGAGCTGCCGCTTGAAGGGATAAGTCATAATAAAGCGATGTACATCACTGTGCAATGTCAGGACTACTTCATCACCAGGATTCTGATCGACGGGGGATCCAGTCTCAACATTTTTCCGTTGACAACACTCAATAAATTGGGCAAGGGGTTGTACGAGATCAATGAAGGATCTATGAATGTAAAGGCTTTCGACGGTTCTCAGAGGTCAAATTAGTCTTTGCCTGTAGATGAGACCTACATGGTTCGAGGTTGAATTTCAGGTGATAGACATATCGGAATCCTACAATCTATTTTTGGGACGTCCGTGGACACATGCCGCTAGGGCTGTGGCATCAACATTGCATCAGTCAGTAAAATTTGAATGGAACCACCAGGAGGTGATCATCCATGGAGACGGAAGCAATCCTATCTATAGTCGCCATACCATCCGGTGATTGAAGGTAGAAGAAGGCTGGGTGGAGAAACCTACCACCACATTGAACGGATCAATGCAGTAGACAAAGACAAATGGTGGGACAGTAAGATCGAGATCATACTGAACTGGAGTGGATACGAGCCTGGAAGAGGACTCGATAAGAATCTTCAGGGGATTTCCAAACCAATACAGCTGAAGAACCATGGCACCACTTTTGAATTGGGATACAAATACACATGGCAAGAGTACGAGAATTGGTCGCCATCATGGAGCGGCCCTTATTATCCCTTGGAAAAGCTGATACCGCATCTGGAGCAGACCTTCCAGCAGGCCGACGTAATATGGGGGTCAGAGGAAGAAGAAGCATTGGCGGCCTTGAAAAATCTATTCCTGGAAGATGGTGACATGGACTGTTGTGTTATTGTTGAGGATGAGGAGGAGGAAGGCCCTACCATCCAAGCTGTGAGTAGGGGATCATTTCTCAAGAATTGGACTGTCAAACCATCCAGGGCCCGACAAGTCCCGGGGTAGCAAGGCTGAACAAGCATTGTTTACTTCATTTTTTGCTAATAATTTTCTTTTCACATTTTCCAATAAAATCTCCAATGTTCCAAAACATTCGAAAATCACTTTTACGTTTCAACGAATCTGTACTTATTTATTATTGTTTCTCTCATTATTTTATCTATACTGCATCACTATTTCCTGTCTTGATGAACAGATGACTGTGACATGCAATGAGACAACGCAACAAAAGGACAGTGATTTATAAGAAGAGGATGTCGTACCCGATGAAATTATCAGAGAAGTTGAGGATTTTGAAAACAAGCCTAAGTCCAATATGGACGAAACCGAGATAATCAACCTGGGAGATTCAGAAACTGTCAAAGAAACTCCCATCAGCATTCATTTATCGCCATCAGAGAAAGTGGAATACACATAATTCTTGAAAGAATATAAAGACATATTTGCATGGTCGTACGATAACATGACTGGTCTAAGTACGTCCATTGTGGCTCACAAGCTGTCGAGCAATCCAATGTGCCCGCCGGTAAAGCAAAATCTCAGAAAGTTCAAGCCTGATATGAGTCTTAAAATCAAAGAGGAAGTTACCAAGAAAATCAACGCCAAGGTTCTCAGGGTAGTTGAATATCCGACATGGTTAGCCAACATCGTGCCAATGACCAAGAAAGATGGAAAGGTCTGGGTTTGTGTCGACTACTGGGATCTCAACCGGGCTAGTCCGAAGAATGATTTTCCTCTCCCGAACATACACATCTTGATTGACAATTGTGCCAAGCATGAGCTTCAACCGGAGAATCTTTGAGAAAAATAACGAAATAGCTCAAAACATACACAAATCTATCATAGATCTAAAGGAATCGGAAAGTTTTAAGAGTTAGGGTTTTACAGAAAACCTCAGAGAAGATGAGAAAGACCTCGAAAAGCACTGGCTCGAGCCTTAGGGTCATAAACCCTACTCGAAATCAAGCTCTGGAGGCTTGAAGTATATAGGAACACCATGGGTATCAGCAGATGGGTTCTCGCCCTTTGAGGGTCTTAGGGAGGACATCACCGGCATAGGAGAGCCATGAGAGGCAAGAGGACGAAGGCTTCAAGGTCTCCGGCAAAGGGGTGACCGGAGAAGATGAAGGAGTTCATTGGAACTGAAGAGACGGAAGTCTCCAGAAGAGACTAGAGAGAGAGAGTGAGATGAGAGTAGAGAGATGAAGGATCGTGAGAGAATGAGGGGACGGAGGGGGGTAGTTAGGGTTTAATTATGGTAAGAAGGATATGGGCAGTTGATCTAATTTGATCAAAGGCTTAGATTGATCCCGAGTTGGGCCAGGTAGAAATTGGTTTGGGCTGGCTAGGTGAATTGGGTTATTATAAATTAGGTGGGTTGGGTTGATTTTAGTCTAGGATTCAAATAAATGTGGCCAATTGTTAAATACCCTTTAAAATTAGATAAATAATTAATAAAACATCTAATAATTATACAAAAAAGAAATTGAGGTTATATAATCACCATTAAGTTAATTGGCTAATATAAGAAATTTAAAATGGCTAATCATTGATTAAAATTGTATAAAATATACGATTAGGCTATAATTGTAAAATTGATGTAATTATAATTAAATAATGCTAAAATTGGCTAATTTATGAAAGAATTAAATCCTGCAGAATGGTATATCGAGCTAAAAAATAATTTGAAATTACTTGTAATGCAATTTATGAATAGTTATTAAATATAAAACATTAAATAAATAGGAAAATAAATTGGTAAAATTATGAAAAAATGCCAATCATTATGATAAGTGATTTTGAGGTATATATGCAAATTAAAAAATAGTTTGAGGAAAAATTGGGTATCAACAACTGCCCCTCTTTACCCGGGAAGGATGAAAGAGTATTCGAGTAAAGATATGATGGCCAATTTTGACCAAGAGAAATGGTTTTGAAGGGATTTGGGCCGCACCCTGGTTTCTGAGCTGCCTACATATCCCTGGTTTTACAGGAATCAGGCCTTATGTAGTTCAGGAGCCATCGGCGAAGTATACCGATGAAGTTTCACAAGGACGGACGCAAAGTGCAAGGTTGGGTGGTCAAGGGCTTATGGGATAGTTAGGAGAACTGGAGCGGAACCGCTCCTGCCTGGATGGCTGTTGCTAGCCGGATTACCTGCAAATGAATAACAAGCATATATCGTATGTAATGTAAACATGATGCAAATTCCCATTGGACCATGAATGTTGTCTTCGGACAGTTGAGGGTGACGTCCTTAGACCATGATGTCCTGGGCCATGAATCGCTTGATGCGGGATTTGCGGGTATGAAATGATGTTCTCGGTCCATGAAGATGGTGCCTCCGAACCATGATGCCTTTGAATAATGATACGCAAATTGATAAAAGAGATCCTTAGGCCATGACATGGTGTTCTCGGGCCATGAAGATGGTGCCTCCGAACCATGATGCCTTTGAATAATGATACGCAAATTGATAAAAGAGATCCTTAGGCCATGACATGGTGTTCTCGGGCCATGAAGATGGTGCCTCCGAACCATGATGCCTTTGAATAATGATACGCAAATTGATAAAAGAGATCCTTAGGCCATGACATGGTGTTCTCGGGCCATGAAGATGGTGCCTCCGAACCATGATGCCTTTGAATAATGATACGCAAATTGATAAAAGAGATCCTTAGGCCATGACATGGTGTTCTCGGGCCATGAAGATGGTGCCTCCGAACCATGATGCCTTTGAATAATGATACGCAAATTGATAAAAGAGATCCTTAGGCCATGACATGGTGTTCTCGGGCCATGAAGATGGTGCCTCCGAACCATGATGCCTTTGAATAATGATACGCAAATTGATAAAAGAGATCCTTAGGCCATGACATGGTGTTCTCGGGCCATGAAGATGGTGCCTCCGAACCATGATGCCTTTGAATAATGATACGCAAATTGATAAAAGAGATCCTTAGGCCATGACATGGTGTTCTCGGGCCATGAAGATGGTGCCTCCGAATGATGACGCCTTTGGATAAGTTGGTGATATTTCAGCCCATGAAAATGCAGTAGTATGATGCTAACAAGACAGATCTTAGTCTTGCGAATTTAAAAAGGGCAGAGCTTAGCCGAAAGGAAGCGAAGTGAATAATGATAGAGACAGTGATTGATTTGAAAAGAAAATAGGAGGCAGTGCTTAGCCTCGGAAGGCAGAAAAGTAGCCTTATGTAATATGCGAATGCAGATGGAGGTAGTGTTTAACCTCGGAAGGCAGAAAGGTAGCCTTATGCAATATACGAATGCAGATGGAGGTAGCGTTTAACCTCAGAAGGTAGAAAAGTAGCCTTGTGCAATATGTGAATGCACATGGAGGTAGCGTTTAACCTCGGAAGGCAGAAAGGTAGCCTTATGCAATATGCGAATGTAGATGGAGGTAGCGTTTAACCTCGGAAGGCAGAAAGGTAGCCTTATGCAATATTTAAGGAAGGACGACATAAATTCTTAGCTGGTGTTAAATTACGGTAGAGCATTGTGATAATGAAGCATTGTTTGTGCTGATAATAAGTGTTAGCATGACGAGTTTGAGGAACGATGTCTGTCCTTGGAGCGGATAATATATTTCGAGGCTTTTTTTGCAATTTTGTGCCTGCATCCAAAGAAAGATCGTGAGTTTTGTAAAGGGGAAAGGTTAGTTCGCATCCTTCTGGCCCTGCTTGGCTCGTTTGCTTGATCATGATGATACTGTCTGTGTCATTGGGGTAGCGTTTGCTAAACAACCTGCTTTAGAAAAAAATAAATATGCATGATTTTTGTAAAAGTATAATCTAAAATAGTTTTAGATGAACCGACGACATGACACTCTTGAGACATTGCAACCTCTCATGCTGCGGAATTTTTAGGGTCCTCCTCAAAATTCTTCCCTAGTTTGCTGGGTGGATGCCTCTGACTGCTGCTCGCGCGGCGACTGGCTGAACTTGCTTCGGAATTTTGAGGGTCCTCTTCAAAATTTTTCCCCAGTTTCCAATTTCGGGGAAAAATAGATTTTTATTGAATTGTGACCGAACCCATAGAGCTTCCTATGTATCCCCTGTTAAATGGGAATCAGGTCAAGCGTAGTTCAAATTACATCACTGAGAAAGCATAAAGATTACACATAGTAGCGCTTGACTGCATCTGAATTGATCGGTTTCGGCCAAACTTCTCCGTCCATTTCTGCTAGTATGAGTGCTCCTCCTGTCAGCACTCTATAAACCATGTACGAACCTTGCTAGTTGGGAGAGAAATTCCCCTTGGCTTCATCTTGATGCGGAAAGATTTTCTTTAACACCAACTGCCCTGGTGTGAATCGTCTCGGCTTGACTTTCTTGTTGAAGGCCCTAGCCATTCTGTTCTGATATAGTTGACCATGACATACTGCATTCATTCTCTTCCCGTCTATGAGGCCTAGTTGCTCATAACGGCTTCTTACCCATTCTGCATCGCTGAGCTCAGCTTCCTGTATAATTCTTAGAGATGGAATCTCCACTTCGGCAGGAATTACAGCCTCTGTACCATAGCATATAGGGAGTTGCCACTGTTGATGTGCGGACAATGGTGCAGTATCCCAGTAAAGCGAATGATAAATTTTCATGCCATTGCTTGTGCCTTTCTATCATCTTTCTTAGTATCTTCTTGATGTTTTTGTTAGCATCCTCTATGACTCCATTCATCTGAGGTCTGTATGCTGTGGAATTCTTGTGTTTGATCCTGAAAGTTTCACACATAGCTTTCATCAAGTCACTGTTGATATTAGAACCATTGTCGGTGATGATTGACTCGGGAACTCCGAACCGACAAATAATGCGGTCGCGGACAAAGTCGTCCATGACTTTCTTGGTAACTACTTTGTAGGAGGCTGCTTCGACCCATTTAGTGAAGTAGTCAGTGACGACCAAAATAAACCTGTGGCCATTGGAAGCGCATTCTCAATTGGTCCAATAACGTCCATACCCTAAGCGGCGAATGACCATGGTGAGTTGGTTGCATTGAGCTCACTTGGAGGCACTTTTATCATATCCCCATGTATCTGGCAGCGGTGGCACTTCCGAACATACTGGATGCAGTCCGTTTCCATAGTCATCCAAAAGTAACCAACTCGGAGTATTTTCTTAGCTAAAACAAAACTGTTCATATATGGGCCACAGGCCCCAGCATGAATTTCTTCCAGCAATTTTGATTCTTCTTTTGCGTCAACACATCTTAATAACCCCAAATCGGGAGTCCTCCTATACAGGATTCCTCCGCTGTGGAAAAAATTGTTGGACAATCTCCGAAGTGTGAGTTTCTTAGTGGAATTTGCAAGCTCGGGGTATTCTCCTTTTCCAAGTACTTATCGATGTCATGAAACCAAGGATATCCGTCTGCTTCTTCTTTGATATGGCATAATAAGCTGGCTGATTATGGATATTTATGGGAATAGGGTCAATGAAATTCTTGTCCGGATGCTGGATCATTGAGGACAAAGTAGCTAATGCGTCGGCGAACTCATTCTGGATTCTGGGGACGTGCCAGAACTCTATCTTTGTGAACCTCTTTCTTAACTCCTGTACGTGGTGTAGATACGACAGTATCTTGGAATTCTTTGTTGTCCATTCTCCTTGTACCTGATGTACCAATAAATCTGAATCACCGATCACTAACAGTACCTGGACGTTCATGTCAATAACCATATTGAGCCCCAAAATTCAGGCTTCATATTCGGCCATATTTTTGGTGCAAGGCAACCTGAGTTTGGCGGATATCGGATAATGATGACCGATCTCTGATACTAGTACTGCTCCAATACTGACTCCCTTGAAGTTTTCTGCTCCATCAAAGAACATCCCCCAACCATTATAGGATTCTGCAATATCTTCTCCTATGAATGATACCTCTTTATCAAGAAAAATATGTTTTCAGGGGTTCGTATCCTCCGTCTACGGGATTCTCAACAAGATGGTCAGCTAGAGCTTGTCCTTTAACTGCCTTCTGAGTCATGTAAACAATGTCGAATTCGCTCAGCAGGATTTGCCACTTGGCTAGCTTGCCAGGGGGCATGGGATTCTGAAAGATGTACTTTAATGGATCCATCCTTGATATGAGATATGTTGTGTAGGCACAGAAATAATGTCTCAGCTTTTGGGCGGCCTAAGTTAGAGCACAACAGGTACGTTCTAATAGAGAATACCGGGCCTCATATGGAGTTAACTTCTTGCTGAGGTAATAAATAGCGTGTTCCTTCCTTCCTGTTTCATTGTGCTACCCCAGAAGTTCCATCTAATACTGCAAGATAGAGTAGCAAAGGTCTGCCTGGCTCGAGCGGTACTAGGACTGGCGGTGTTGACAAATATTCCTTGATTCTATCGAAAGCCTTTTGACAATCATCGGTCCACTCAATCGCAGCGTCCTTCTTTAGCATCTTAAAGATTGGCTTACAGATGACTGTAGACTGTGGTATAAACCGGCTGATGTAATTAATCCTCCCCAAGAAACTCATCACATCTTTCTTGTTCCTTGGTGGTGGTAGATCTTGAATGTCTTTGACTTTTGATGGATCTTATTCTATTCCCCGACGGCTTACAATAAATCCCAGCAACTTCCCAGCAGGAACCCCGAATGCACACTTCGCGGGGTTCAGCTTCAGATTGTACTTTCGCAATATATTGAATAACTTCCCCAAATTCTCCATGTGATCAGGAACTTTCTTTGATTTGATAATGAAATCATCCACGTACACCTTGATCTCCTTGTGAATCATGTCATGTAATATGGAGGTCATGGCCCTCATGTAGGTGGCCCCTGCATTCTTTAGACCGAATGGCATCATCTTGTAACAATACACTCTCCACGGCGTAATGAACGCCATTTTCTTAGCATCTTCCTCATCCATCCAAATATGGTGATAACCCGAAGCAATCCACAAAGGACTGCAATTCATGCTTGGCGCAGTTATCAATCAGAATGTGTATATTTGGCAAGGGGAAGTCGTCTTTCGGACTGGTCCGATTGAGATCCCGGTAGTCAACGCAGACTCTGACTTTCCCGTCCTTCTTTGGCACAGGTACAATGTTGGC
Organism: Nicotiana knightiana; assembly: GCA_005239525.1. Lineage (NCBI taxonomy): Eukaryota > Viridiplantae > Streptophyta > Magnoliopsida > Solanales > Solanaceae > Nicotiana > Nicotiana knightiana. The sequence goes on from ML428379.1 coordinate 57,818, forward strand.
TAACCATGTCGGGTACTCCACTACCCGGAGAACTTTGGCATTGATCTGCTTGGTAACTTATTCTTTGATTTTCAAACTCATGTCGGGTTTGAACTTTCTGAGCTTTTGTTTCACTGGTAGACACATTGGATTCGTTGGCAGTTTGTGAGCCACAATAGACGTACTTAGACCAGTCATGTCATCATACGACCATGCAAATACGTCCTCATACTCTCTTAGAAACTCAGTGTATTCTTTCTTTTTTGATGATGACAAATGAATGCTGATGCGAGTCTCCTTGACATTTTCTGAATCTCCCAGGTTGATAACTTCAGTCTCATCTAGGTTGGACTTAGGTCTGTTCTCAAATTTCTCAACTTCTTTGACAATCTCCTCAGGTATGTCGTCTTCATCTGAATCAATGTCCGTTTGCTGCGTTGTCTCGTTGCATGTCACGGTCATTGGTTCATCAAGACAAGTAATAGTAATGCTGTATAAATAAAGTAATGAGAGAAAACAATAGAAATAAATATCAGATTCGTAAGAGAAATTTAGAAGATGCTTTGATAGATTGAATAATTGTTTTGAACATTGAAGATCTTTATTATAGAAATTGAAAAATGCAGGAAAAGGAAAATCATTTAGTAAATAAAACAGTAAATAATGGTTGTTTTAGCCTTGCTACCCCGAGGCTCGTGGGTTTTGGTTATCTTGATAGAACAATTCTTAAGATATGTCCCCTTGATTACAGTCTGTATGGAAGGGCCTTCCTCCCCCCCCCCCCCCCCCNCCATGCCAAGGTGGCGACCAATCATTGAATTCCTGCCAAGTGTACTCATACCCCAGACCGAAAGTGGTGCCATGATCCTTGAGCTTTATGGCCTTCATGATCCCTTGGAGGTTCTTACCTAGCCCTTTGCCTGGTTCATATCCTCTCTAGTTCAAGATGCTCTCAATCTTTTTGTCCCACCATTTTTCCTTGTCGATAGCATTGACCCGTTCAATGTGGTGGTAAGTTCCTCTGCCTATCTTCCTTTTTCTGTCAATCACCGGAATAGTTTGACGACTATAAATGGGGTTGTGGATATTTGGGCGAAGCAGGTTGATATGTGGGTGGTGGAGCTTGGTAGGAAGGTGGTGGAGTTTGGTAATTTGGTGAGGGTGCTTGGTAATTCAGGTTTGGATAATATGTGAGTGGAGGTGTCGGATAGGTTTGGTATTTGAGCAGGGACTTAGTTCTTTGTGCAACCATTACGGCTCCCACATCTCTCTTCTTAGACACACCACCTGAATGTAGAGCCTTGTTAGTGGATTTCAAGGCTTCAAAATTTGTAACCATACCGTTTTAATACCTTCTTCAATCCGCTCACCTAATTTGATAATGTCAGAGAACTTGTGGCCCTCAACCATCATTAACCGCTCATAATACTGCGGGTCCTGAGCCCGGACGAAGAACTTGTTCATCTGTTCTTCCTCTAGAGCAGGTCCGACTTTAGCGGCTTCGGACCTCCAGCGAGTAGCATACTCGCGAAAGGTTTGTGTAGGTTTCTTCTTCAAATTTTAGATGTAGCACACATCTGGTGCGTTCTCTGTGTTGAATCTAAACCTGTCCATGAAATCAGACGCCATGCTTACCCAGTTTGACCATTTCTTGGGGTCTTGGCTGATGTACCAAGACAGTGCGTCTCCCTTCAAACTCCTCATGAACAGCTTCATGCAGATTCTTTCATCCTTTACTATGCCAACCAATTTGTCGCAATAGGTTCTCAAATGGACTCTCGGATCACCGGTACCGTCAAACATTTCGAACTTTGGAGGTTTGTACCCCTCGGGAAGTTCGACATCAGGTTGGATACAAAGATCTTCATAATTCAACCCTTCAATCCCCTTGGTTCCTTCAACACCCTAGACTCGGTTGGTCAGTTTTCTAAGATCCTCGGCCAGGTTCCTGATAAGTAAATCTTTTTTGTCAGACTCGGATGCCTATGGGATAGGCGGAGTGGAGTGGGTCATGGTTTCCACATAGATGGGATTGTTATAGGCATGGAAATTTTCTTTTGTGGGGTTTTGGGGTTCTGGGATGAGTAGTAGAGTGTTATTTGAGGTGTGGAAAGCATTGCACTGTGTCGGGAGAGTAGATTTTCCCCCGGTGTTGCTCGAAAGCAGAAAGAGTCGAATTCATTCGAGAGAGCTTGGTGGTCTTAAGAATGGTTCGGGTGGAGTTTGATTCTTTGGGGAAGTGGTGTGATGGTGAGGTGCGGGATGATTTTGTTGTCTTGGGATATTTTTTGGAGGTGCGGGGTTGTGAGCATTTGGAAGGTTGACGTCAGGGACGTTGAGGGAAAATGACAAATTGGCCAGATTATGGACTTGGTCGAGTTCTTCCTGAAACTTCAACAATTTCTGTTCATGTTCTCATGCAGGACCCGAATACCTCGGCCATCAGTGGCCTCTACCCGTTCAATCACATTCTCCTTTCTGATGCCACTGGACTCTTCTATCTTACTTTTGCCTTTGTCTTTGCCCTTAGGAGGACTAGGGGGAGGAGTAGGTGGAGGGCCCTTGGATCTGGTGCGATAGGCTGATGATGACAGAATGCACGAACTAACCTTTGGGGAGGGGAGTAAGAAAAATAAAAACAAAAGGTAACCAAGTCAGTGAGGATCATGAAAAGAGTATTGCAGTATTTAAATACATAATGCGGAAATGAAAGCGTGTCCTAAGTAGGGAACCTCTTTGTGCCCGAGGTAGGCCTAGCGACAAATTGATTTGGAGAACTTAAAATGCTAAATGCCTCATTTTATTGATAAGAATAACAGAAAAATCCCAAAACGATAGACGAAAAAATAAAATTCACTCACGGCCATTGGCCTTAACATTGATAGAAAAATAAAGACGTTCCTATCTACTTGGTCCGAGAAGGACCTTCCCCAGATTCGGCATTCTTGCTTCCTTCGAGCAGCTTTCCCAGCAAGAGGTAAGTTCTGGCTAGGTATCCCCATGTAGCTCCCTCAGCCTTTTGACAATCTTCAACTCTTTTGATGAACTTTTCTTCCAACTCGATTATACTTCTTTCCAAGTACCCCAGCCTCTTGTTGGTGTTGATATCCATGTCCTTTCATTCCTTGATTAGTCTTTTGTTGGACTCATGTATCTTGTGGTGATCATCCTCATTTTCCCGGATCCTTTTGCACAGCTGGTTGAACTTGACTTATGCTTCAGCCCTTTCATCTATAACCCTGTGACCTCGGATGTAACCCGGCTTGCTCTGACCACCCAGATCCTCTTCTAACCAACCAAGATAGAAAGGGGTATAACCGGCGTGATACATGTCTGGATCGATGGTGTCTTTCTCAAGTATAACCTTGCAGTGCCACAGGTTCTGAGCTTGGCACTTGTGAGGACTATCATTATTTTGAAAGTCAGCTCGAAGACGGCTCATCTTCTCGACCCTAGGGATGACTTGCTTCCATCCTGCTTGCCTCATAACTCTAAGAGGGACGTAAGGGTATGTCCCCCTTAGACCAATCAGTATCATAAATGATGCGTCTCGAGATCGAATGATGAACTCATCCGTTGGAAACCATTCAAACATCCATTGAACCTGTTCTTCAGTCAAGTTATCAAAAAGCTCCACCCATCCTTCAACATTCTCAGGCTGAGCGAAGATGTCAGGGATATAATTCATTCGCTTTGGGTGATGGAAAGCGATGTGGTCATCCCAAATTCTGCGGTGAATGTTCTGTCGATATTCGCCTTTTTGTAGATGTTCCATGAGCCAGAGTTAAAGTAATAAATTGCAACCTTCGAAATGCTTTGCTCCTTGTTGACACCTTTCTAAGGCCCGATATATATCTGCAACGATCATGGGCACAATGCTGAAATATTGCCCATTTACCCCTTCCATTATGGTCTTAGTTACCATGGCTAGCCTGGTATGGATCCTTTTCTTCTTCATAGGAAACATGATCAAACCCAAAAATCAAACCATAAACACGAACACTCGGCGATGGACGTGTCTCAGAGAGGTGATAGCAAACTCGTCATGGTAGGTATGGTATGATTTTCTGTAGCCATACCTTTTGTACAAGTAGTCAAAAGGAATGAACGAATCCAAAACATACCAATTCCGCGTCCTTTTTCAGACCCATCATTTTGAGGAAACTTTTTCTTGTGCGATTCTCAGGCATCAGTAACCCCGGAGCTTCCTATACTAGGTTAGCCAGCCCTCTTATCTCTTCTATCAACGGTGCCCTTTTGTTAGGCTGGATTTCCAGAAGAGATGGTAGATTACCCAAGTGTTTCCTGATGATAGCTTTGTCACTAGAGTGCAAATCCTCCCACCAACTCAACAATTTTGGGTGGATGTTGGAGACCATGCCGAATCTGGGGAACTTCGTGCCTCATTTTTTTCTACAAAGCAAATAGGGTTAGGCCCTTACCCCCACCGGACTCGACTATTTATTGTCAATAATTAGCAGGAAGAATTTAGTTATGCAAATAAATGCACAGAGCGTGAGGGCGTCCGTTTGGGTTTAGGGAAACCCGGTGGACTTTTGGATAAGGCTATCTTAAAAGCAATCGTGCGGACGACACTTTAGCTTGACTAGGTTTGACCATGATTCATGCAATAGTGCAAAAGAGTAAGTTTTCTATGGGGTTTTATACTGGTACCCTTCAGCGGACAACTCAAGGGGGAAAGACATGGAACCGTCGACTGCACCGCCGATCGACTAGTTTTACCGCAAATAAGCCTTTCCAAATTTAGTGGGTGATAATATAGGAAGGGCGCAACCACTCATCAAGCGTTGCTATAGTATTTTGTTTGGCACGAGTGGAGTATGACTGTTGAGCATGATTTATGCAATAAGTATTTAAACAAGTTGTCACGTATTTGCATGTTAAAGAAATCGGTAAAAACGGTAGTAATGATTTAAAGCAGTTACAAAAGGAAACAAAGAGACATGTCAGTTACGTTTTTGAAGAAAAGTAAATACCCGAAGTAAACAATTAATTGCATGTAAAGGGAATAGGAAAGGGTGCAAGCATTTAAAATAAAGGCATAAATTCACGAAACAATTTGAAATGGTAAAAGCCTGGATATCCCCAACAGAGTCTCCATGCTGTCGCGCCCCCTTTTTTTCCTCTTCCTCGCGGAATATCGGGTTTATGACATTGGTTGGGACAACTCTTTCCTTTTGGGAAAGGGGTTTGCATATTTTGAAGAGTCGCCACCTAACAATTTTAACGGTGCGTTAGGGCACCTATGGGGTTGAATTATAACTACGTTGCTAACCATAGATTTGGGTAAAGGCTCGAAATTATCCTAAGGTGAAGGTGTTAGGCACCCCTCAGTATCCACAAGTGTGGTTCCCGGCCAAATGGTTTCGTGAATTTGTACAACTAGCAAATAACAAGTAAAGGCTCAAATAAAAGGGGATTTAAGTCTTAAACATATAGACGTTTAGAAAACAGTAGAGATGATTACGAACTAGCGTATACAGGTGTCCTAGGTTTATAATAATATGGATCACATCAATGCAATACCCGATAATCACTCCTCGAAGAGGGGATACACGTGGTATTAGCGCACCGGTCACCATATCCATATTCTACCCTTCCCACCCCGTGAAGGTAATTAAAGCGTGTGTTGGTCACAGATTCTATTGTGTGCTATTAACCGTCCCATCCTATCAGTCCTGGAGGAGGCTAGGACTACTATCCTAAAAGGAAGTACTAGGTTGACCCCTAGGTTTAAAGGACAAGATTATAAGCGACAAACAACGACAATTAGGACTTCAGATAGGGGAAATCAAATAAGAGCAGATACGAGGCCCAAGTATTCCTCCACAGATTATGCACATGATTGGCACGACTCAAACACAAGTAAGGCCTTATTAACTTCAGAACCTTAGGCATGATGTCTAGGTGAGAATGCGATAGTGAGGAAGCTTTATTACTGATTTCAGAGGATGAATTTTATCAGCTTCTTACTAATTAATAGCCATTAACAGTCAAGCAGTAGGTATAAAAGAGTAAGTTTCCAGTTTTAATAGATTTAAACCTAAAGCTGCTTAAGCGTATGACAATTCTCAGTAATTACCCGATTATTAAAGAAACTATTACTAGTTAGTTTTCCTAAACATGCTCTACTTAGGTGTTGCAAAAATACAGAACTATTACCAGTTGTTTGGAAACACGGTGAAATTATTTTTAGGGCCTTTTTCATGCAATTAGTAGTTAAACGAGGTGTTGAATGAGGTCCTAAGACATGATATCTAATATGCACACATAGGGATGCAGAATGGATGGTATGCAGAATTCCTAGGCAGGATTTCTAAATGCATAAAGTCACATTATTTGAACATGCTATGCAGCAGGTATGGGGATGGCTTGTTTATTAGCGCGTTATTATCCTAAGCATGATTCCTAGGTGTACCACACCATTACAGCGATATTAGAACTGGTTTACATGAATAACAAGTTTATATTAATAATTAATCCTAGAGCATGATTTCTATATGATAAATAATGCCATAATAGGATGCTGAAACAGTAAACATGGACCTAAGGAACATGATATCTAATGCATGATATGCTCGTATACAATCAGCCCTAAGCATGAATTTCTAGTGCACACATAAGAAAATGTAAACCTAGAGGCAGGGTATCTACCCTTTAACATGTATAATCTACACAACTACCCTTCCCTTTCCACTATCCATTCCAAAATATCTGTTTACAAATTATTACATGCCAGGAATTATGAATTACACAACCAAAGGAAAAATAAGAAGTTACTTCTATAGGGAGCCTTCAATTAGGCCCAGATCTTCAAAACCCCAATGCCTTTGGTGTTTCATAGCCTTTCATAGTCCGGGTGTGTCAAAGTTCCCTAAGGACCTCAAGGGCTCCTGGGCAGTGCTCACACCCAGACATAGCCAAAGAGTTAAACAAGTACAGTGTGGGAAGTGCCAGCCTTGCGTGTCAGAGTTCAGAGGGCACTTAAAGGGTCCCCAAAGCAGTGCTCACACGAAGGAGGCTAAACTTAGACTTCTAAGAGTATATGTGAGAGTGCTTTTTATTTTTAAAAAGGGTTTAAGTAAGAAACAATTTTGAGAAAGGGTAAGTAAGAAAACAGTTTTGAGAAAGGGTAAATAAGGAAACAGTTTTGAAGAAGGAAATAGAAGCTTAACATCACACAAAGGACCAAGGATAGTCCAACAATCACAAATAGGGGTAATGGGATTTGAGGGAAAAATACAGAGCATGTGAGGGCAGACATGTAGCAGACAGATACACATATAGACATACAATCAGAAACTCCTAAGGGTCTAGAGGATTAGGGGTACAGTAAAGTACTAGGTTAGATTAACAACTAAGACCATGATTAAACTAATGTACCAGTAATAGGCATGTAAGAAGTAGGTGCTAAGTATACAGAAACATGTTGGTCATAAACAAATAAAGCCTAACTTAACATGGAGAGGGGAGTTCATGATGCTAGATACATGCTGAATAATAAGTAAAAGAAAATTAGAAGCATGCTGAATTACAATAGTAGTAGAAACATGTTGGTTTGAGGACTGAAATCTAAATTAGAACATACCAGTGAAGTGAAGAAAACAGTAACACAAACAAGAAAGTAGGAGAAGCACAATAGCTAGCCTTGGCTTGCAGCCGACTAACTTAGAATAGTAGTAGTTAGCACAGAAGAGAGAGCAGAGAGTCTTTTGATTGTGAGAGAGAGATTTTTGAACAGATCAGTTCGTGTGTAATGAGAAAAAAAGTATGCATATATATAGTTTTGAAAGCTGGGTTAAAAGTAAGGTAAAAATCAGAATCAATCAACAATTATGGAACTTAGTATCAATCAGAGTGAAATCAGCTCAAGTACTACCATGATTAAGGGAGTTATTCAAACGGTGAGTAACAAATAAGGAAAGACACCATATATAGCTTAAGGGAATATTCAAACAGTGTAAAATTAGCATAGGTATCCCTTAATTGAAGGGGTTAAATTCAAATGGCTAGTAGGCAAATAACAAAATAAGGAAAGTTCCCATGGATATAACATATAAGGAAACAATCTCAACCCAGTACAAGGAAATAGGGATCGATTAACAGTAAATTAACCATGTAGCAAGGTAAGAAATAAGCTAAAGGTCGGAAATTAGTAAGAGTATCCCATAAGAAATCAGTAAGGTTTTCAAATCACAAGGAATCAGGGATTCGAATAATAAATCAGGAACCCTAACAAGTAAAATTACAGAGAATCATGGATTCGAATAGGAATAACATCAATTGAAGGAGATTAACATAAATTGAATAGATAACAGGAAAGAAGTCAGAAACCCTAGTAGTGAAATCATACGAAACTAGGGATTAACACCAAGAATTCCAAGATATTCCCGTATCTGCACCATGTGCGGGAATTGAGAAAGAGGTTCACGAAGACAGAATTTCGACACGTCCCCAGAATTCAGAACGAGTTTGCCGATGCATTGGCCACTCTATCATCCATGATACAACACCCAGATAAGAACTTCATTGATCCTATTCCAGTGAAGATCCATAACCAGCCGACATATTGTGCCCATGTTGAAGAAGAAGCAGATGGAAGACCATGGTTCCACGACATCAGGGAATACTTGTCAAAGGGAGAGTACCCAGAGCTTGCAAATCACACTCAGAAACGCACGCTCCGGAGATTGTCCAATAATTTCTTTCTCAGCGGAGGAAAACTATACAGGAGAAGTCCTAACATGGGATTATTAAGATGTGTCGACGCAAAGGAAGCTTCCAGAATACTTGAAGAGATACATGCTGGGACATGCGGCCCACATATGAATGGTTTTGTCTTGGCAAATAAAATACCCAGAGCCGGTTACTTCTGGATGACCATAGAAACAAACTGCATCCAGTATGCCCGGAATTGCTACCAATGTCAGGTATATGCATATATGATAAAGGTACCCCCAAACGAGCTCAATGCAACAAGCTCGCCTTGGCCGTTCGCTGCCTGGGGAATGGACGTCATTGGACCGATAGAGCCTACCATCTCAAATGGACACAGATTCATCTTAGTAGCTATTGATTATTACCAAATGGGTCGATGCATCATCCTACAAAGTAGTGACTAAGAAAGTAGTGGCAGACTTTGTCCGCGACCGTATCATTTGTCGATTCGGGGTTCCAGAGTCAATCATCACCGACAACGGCTCCAATCTCAACAGTGATCTGATGAAAGCCATGTGCAAAGCTTTCAAAATCAAGCACAAGAATTCCACAGCCTATAGACCACAGATGAATGGAGTTGTGGAAGCCGCCAATAAGAACATCAAAAAGATATTGAGAAAGATAATAGAAAAGCACAAACAGTGGCATGAAAAGTTATCATTCGCCTTACTGGGATACCGCACCACAGTCTGCACATCAACCGGGGCCACTCTTTATTTACTGGTTTATGGTACGGAAGTTGTTATTCCTGCCGAAGTGGAGATCCTTCCTTAAGAATCATACAAGAAGCTGAGCTCAGCGACGCATAATGGATAAAAGGCCGGTACGAGCAGTTGGCCCTCATAGATGGGAGGAGGATGAATGCAATATGTCACGGTCAACTTTATCAGAATAGAATGTCCAGAGCCTTCAACAAGAGAGTCAAGCCAAGACAGTTCGCACCGGGGCAGCTAGTGTTAAAAAAGATCTTTGCACATCAAGATGAAGCCAAAGGGAAATTTTCTCCCAACTGGCAAGATCCGTATATGGTTCACCGAGTATTGACAGGAGAAACCCTCATGCTTGCAGAAATGGACAGAGAAGTCTTGCCAAAGCCAATCAATTCAGATGCAAGCAAATGATATTATGTGTAACTTTCTATGCTTTCCTTCAATGATGTAAATTGAACTACGCCTGACCTGATTCCTATTTAAGAGGGGATACGTAGGCAGCCCTATGGGTTCAGTCATAATTCAATAAAAAACTCATTTCCCCCTGCAATTGGAGACTGGGGCAGAATTTTGAGAAGGACCCTCAAAATTCTGAAGCATGAGTGGTTGCAATGTCTTGAACCATGTCACGCGTTCGTTGGTTCATCTAAATTTCTCAAAATATATTTTTACTATGTCTTTATAAAATCATGCACGTTTTCAAAATATAGCTCTGTTTAGCATACACTACCCCGATGACAAAAACAAGATCATCAGACCAAGCAGAACGAAGCAAGGAAAGTCAGAGGGGATACGAACCAACCTTCCCCATCTACAGAACTCGCGATTTTTCTTTGGATGCAGGAATAAAAAACAAACAGGTTTCGAAGTCAGAAACTTCAACACAGTCGCAAATGCAAAGTTTACTATCAGCACAAAAGAACGAACATGCTCCATAGTCACAGTTCTCACAACAATCGCAATACCACAACCTATTACCATCTAATAAATCCTACTAGGATTCGCTATTTGTTCCTTTGCATAGGGCCAAGCCCTGCCTTCATCTTGCACGGGACTAAGCTCTGTCCCACATTTTTGCATGAGGTTAAGCTCTACCTCCATTTGCATAAGGTTAATCATCTGCCTTCTGTCTACATAAGGCTAAGATCTGTCTTCACTTGCATAAGGATAATCATCTGCCTTCCGTCTGCATAAGGCTAAGCTCTGCCTTCATTTTCATTCGACTAAGCTCTGTCTCCATCTTGCACAATGCTAATCTCTGCCTTCATTTGCATAAGGCTAATCTTCTGCCTTCCATTTGCATAAGGCTAATCCCCTGCCTTCCCCTACATAAGGCTAATCTTCGCCTTCCATTTTGCATAAGGCTAACCGCTGCCTTCCTATCTGCATGAGGCTAAGCTCCTCCTCCAATTTACTTTTTCACAGAGACTAAGCGCCGTCTCTCAAGCATTATCTACTTCGCTTCTCTTTCGGGCTAAGCTCTGCCCTTCAATTCGCAAGACTAAGCTCTGTCTTGTCAGCATTATATTATTGCATATCATGGGCTGAAATATCGCCAACCTGTCCAAAGGCGTCATAGTTTAACGGTATCATCCTCATAGTAGAAGATACCATGTCACGGCCTGAGGATCTCTCTCAATTTGCATATCATTATTCAAAGGCATCATAGTTCAGAGGCACCATCTGCATGGCCTGAGAACATCATTTCATGGCCTACGAATCTCTCATCACGCCATTCATGGCCCAGGACATCATGGTCTAAGGACGCCATCCCTAACCGTCCAAAGACAACTTTCATAGTCCAACAGGAACCTGCATCATGTTTAAATTTATGCATAGTATACACTTGTATTGCTTTTATTTGTAGGTAACCCGACAAGCAACGACTATCCCAGCAGGAGCAATCCCACTCCAGTTCTCCCAACCGTATCAAACCCGATATCCCGCAAGCCGTTCGTTCGTTCATCCCTAGATGTTGTGTCCACTCTTGTAATAAATTCATCGGTATACTTCACCGATGAATCTGGAACTACATACGGCCCGATTCCTGTAAAACCAGGGATATGTAGGCATCTCAGAAGCCGGAGCGCGGCCTAAACCTCTCTAACCGTTTCGCTCGGTCAAAATTGGCCATCTATCTTTACCCGAAAACTCTTTCATCCTTTTCTGGTAAAGAGCGGCAGCTGTTGATACCCAATTTTTCCTAAAATATTTTTAAAATTGCATATCTACCTTCAAAATAATGCATTAACAACGATTGGTATTTTTCCATAATTTTCCTATATTTTGTCTAATTTATCTAGCATTTTATTTCCAAAAAATCATTACAAAATCGCGTCACAAATAATCTCAAAGGCATTTCTTGATTTAATTCATTGTTTATGGTCCTAATAAGATCAAATTATTTCATAATTAGCCAAACTGACATCTTTTGGATATAATTGCAATAACTTTGCAATTATAGCATAAGCATGTAATTTTATACTATTTTTTATCATAAATTAGCCTTCTATATTTTTAAATATCAAATAACCATTTTAAATTTATTTCCATGCATATGATTCATTTTTATAAATAGTAATTACCTTATAAAACTATGTTAATTAAACTATCTGGGTATTTAACAAATAGCCACTTATTATTTCAATTACAGCCTAAATAAGCTAGCTCAAATACTTTATAGACCATCCCAATATAACCAAGCCCAAATCCATTAATCCCCCGACCCAATTCTTGCTAAATCCTGGCCGTTGATCATTTTTGATCAACGGCCCAGATTAATTATTTCCTTAATTAACCTAAACTACCCCCTCCCAAACCCCTCATTCCTCTCTTTCACTCCGCCGTCACCCACCCCCTTTTTCTCTCAAGTTCTCTCAGACCCTAACCCTAATTGCCCCTCGCCGATGCTCTCATGCTGTCGACTATGGGGGCTTACCACCATCCTCCAGCCTTAATGGCTCTCCTGTGCCGGGATTCCTGCCTTCTTTGAGGTCCTCAAGGGACCAGTGGCCATTGCACTCACCCCTGGGCCTGTGCTCACCATTCTCAAAGAAGGCAGGAATCCACCATAGCTCGATCGAATAAGATCTTTCCTTTTTCCGGCTAAACCTATGGGTTTTGTCACGACCCAAAATCCCTAAGGTCGTGATGGCACCGGACATCAATGTCAGGCGAGCCAAATCATTAATTAATTGAAATAACTTTCCGGTTTTTAACATTTATGAAAACATTTCCGTTCACTTTATTACATGATACTCAAATAAAAGTCTGTTAATTAAAACAATGGTTTAAAGATTTCAATTAAGCAATTATATCCAAATACGTATCCCAGTACCCGGTGTCACAAGTACATGAGTAATTTCTAAGAATTTATACAATCATTACAAAGCCTGTCCGAATACAACTGGACAAGGAAATTTCAAATGAAATAGACACAGTATGAAGGTGACTCTGTCAGCTGCGGATCGCCTCCGGATGATGCAGCTCGCCTAAGTCTCCGAATCCTCTGAATTGCTATGAAGGTAGTTGTGCAATAAAATGCACAACAAGTGTAGCATGAGTACAAAGACAACGTGTACTCAGTAAGTCTCCCGCCTAACCTCAGAGAGGTAGTGACGAGAGGTCAAATTAGACACTTACTAAAGGTCTGTTTAAAATATTGAAGAGTGACACTAAGCATGGTTTTATCATAGACATTTTATAAAACAGGATTTAAACATCTTTCAACTCCGTTCACATTAAACACTTCATATCTTCGTCATATTAACAATTAATCAACATGGTGATTTAATCAAATAATAATAAATCGACGGGAAGGAACAACTTCTTCCAAAAGTCTTTTTAATATCTTAATTGACAACATAATATTTCAGGCCAGTAATCAGGCAAATATCATAGCAACTACGCAGCAAATATCATGCGCAAGCAATGCGGAGGGTTGAACGGCGCGGACCAACAATAATAAAATGTGCACTGCCGAGGGTAGAACGACTCGAACTATAGATGCATCTATCTGCCCCGCTCGCGAATCGATCATGAAACGCGGTTAACATAATACGGCTAGCCTGCTCGCGAATCATACATGTGACTCAGGTGCTCATATGAATACATACACAAATACAAGGTCTTCCTGCTCGCGAATCACTCAAGCGACTTAGGCACCCAAAGTTACACATATCCACATATTAAATCCGTATTTTATCAAGAAAGCAGTTTCCTCAGGAAAGTGGTAAAATCCTTGTTAAAAGAAACATGAAATATAGGTTTTGAAATCATTTGTTTTTGAAACTCATTTGTCAAGTTAAATGATATTCCACGATACCACCTAGTCCAGGTACACAAATATCCATAGAGATAAATTCTCTTCCAGAAGGTTAACAAAATGAACTCTAGCTTTGTTTTAGACATTCAATTACGTTTCGGTCATATCAGCAGTTTAATATTACAGGCAGGGTTACAGGTACACACATGAAGAATTCTAGTGGGTCCTATGCTACCCGGACATGGCATAATAGTAGCTACGCACGGACTCCCGTCACCTCGTGCGTACGTAGCCCCTGAAGATAATAGCATGTACTGACTTAATCCACCTAGGGGGACGATTCCCCCTCACAAAGTTAGAAAGGAGACTTACCTTGCTCCGAAATTTCCATACCCGGCCTCCAAGCCCTTCTGACGACTCCAACGGATGCACAACGCTCCGAAGCTACCACATAACGGAAAAGAAGTGAAAATTCATCCTAATACTCGCAACAAATTCAAATTATATACTTTCCCAACCCCGCTCAGTGAAATGAGAAAAACACCCTCGGGCCCACGTGCCCAGAAATCCGAAATTTCTCGAAGATGTATTCTACCCATAGCCTTACTAACTCAAATATATAATTTACTCAAATATTCATGCTCAATTCGTGGCTAAAAATCCAATTTTTTCCCATTTTCTAGGTTTTTTCAAAATTTCCGAAATTCCTGCCAATTTCCATGCCTAATCCATACATATAATCTTGTATTTAACTTACAAATGGGAGGAACTTACTTACCTTGACAATGCATGAAGGAATCCTCTCTTGAAGCCTCCCAAAATCTCCTAAGCCATGAAGAAATGAAGACAAATGAACCCAAAATTCTTGTTTTAAAACATTCTGCCCAGGTCGATTTACGCACCTGTGGTCTTACCTACGCACCTGCGATCCCGCAGGTGCGACCAATCTCCTGCACCTGGGGCTTCCTCAACTTCAGCCCAAAATTGCACGCGCCCCACTGTCCGCACCTGCGGCTTCGCAGGTGCGGAAAATCCATTGCACCTGTGGTCCCCATCCAAGCTTGCCCACTCTCGCACCTGCGGCCAAATCCTCACAGGTGCGGTCACACCAGATGACAGCAATCTTAACTTCTTCAAACTTCAAATCTTGATCCGTTAACCACTCGGAATCCACCCGAGGCCCCCGTGACCCTGTCAAATCACCCCAACCTGTCCCAAAACATAAAACGGACTTGCTCGAAGCCTCAAATCACGTCAAACAACATTGAAATCACGAATCGCACCCAAATTCAATTCTTTAAGAACTTAGAATTTCAAACTTCTACATCCGACGCTGAAACCTATCAAATCACACCCGATTGACCTCAAATTTTGCACACAAGTCATATTCAACATTACAGACCTGCTCCAACTTCCGGAATCGCATTCCGATCTTGATATCAAAACTTCCACTTCCAGGGGAATTTCTCAAAAACCTTCAAATTTCTATCTTTAGCCAAATGACCCCAAAATGACCTACGGACATCCAAATTAACTTCTGATTGCGCTCCCAATTCCAGAATCACCATACGGAGCTATTCCCAGACTCGAAATCCCAAACGGACATCAACCTCACTGATATGCACTTGAAGCCCAAACTCATAAAATCCTTCTAAAATGCTAACTTCCACAATATACATCGAATCACCCCGGGTTATCCAAACCCCGAGCCGAACATACACCTAAGTCTGAAATCTTCTCATAAACCTGCTGGAACCTTCAAATCCTGATTCAGAGGTCGTTTACTCAAATTTCTAATCTTAGTTGATTTTCTCCAACTTAAGGCTTCTGAAATGAGAATTTCCTTTCCAAATCAATTCTAAACTTTCTGGGATTCAATTCCGACCATGCTCACAGGTCATAATACCTGAAATAGAGCTGCTCACGACTTCAAAATGTTGAACGACGTGGTAGAGCTCAAAATGACCGGTCGGTTCGTTACAGGTTTCTAAGCCGGTCTTTCTATTTTTGGGTTATTTTCTTGAAAACCCTAACCTCTTCTACTGTACCTCTTAGATCTATAACAGATCTGGGTTCTTTCTGAGCTATTTTCATTTATTTCATGAAAAACCTTTTGATTTCTCAAAGCGTCATTTTATTTTTCCTTTAGGGTTTCCGAAACTTTTCTTCAAAATATATTTCTGGTCTTTTAATGTTGTTCTCTAATGTTTAAAACGACATTTTGTTGAAATTGCTTTTTTGTCATAACTTGTTATCATAAAACCTTATTTTTAACACTTGTTATTGTTCTGAGTCCGTCTTTGGTAATATGTTCATGTGCTTGTTTCTCATGAACACTCTGAGTTTATGTGATTTACCCTATTATATTCAGTAGGGTTTCTGATTCTTGCTTCTTCCGCTTATATTATGTTTATTCAGTTAATTCCTCTAATTAGTTTTATCTTCTCTAGTTGAATCCTTGATTCTATGTGATTCTTACTTTACTATGTTTCTGATTTTACTTCTTCTTGCCTATTATGTGTTTATTCCGTTTGTTCATAGAAATTTTGTGTTAATTCTTCCCTTAATCAGTACTGTTCCTATTTGAATCCCTAATTTTATGTGATTAACACCTTTTACTGATTTCTTGTGATGATATCTTTTATTGATTTCCGACCTCTAAGTTATTTTCTCGCCTTATTTTTTGGTTAAGTATACTAATAATTGATTCTTATGATAATTCCTTAATTAGAACCTTATGTACCTAGTCCTAATTATCTGTTCTGCACTTGCACTGTTTGAATTGTTTCCTTATTTGTTATGTTCCAGTTACACATAGATTTATTTCCTTATTTATTACTTGTTCTTACCGTTTGAAGTTGACTCCCTTAATCAAGAGAATACTTGCACTGATTTTACTCTAATTGGTTTTGAGTTCCATAATTTACTGCCTAATTGTGATTCTTACCTTATTCTACCTAGTTTCAAACTACTATATATATATATATATATATATATACACACTTACTCGAACAGAATACACTCAACACACACGAACACACTAGTTCAAACTCTATCTCTCACGCTCAAAGCTTTCTGCTCTCTTTCTGTGTCACTTACTATTATTCTAAGTCAGTCGGCTGCAAGCCAAGGCTAACTATTGTGCTCTCATGTCCCTTCACTTTTGTGTTTACTGTCTCTTTACTGGTATGTTCTGATTTTCAATTCAAGTCCCAAAACCAATATGTTTCTTTTACTGCTTTAGTTCATCATGTTCCTAATCTGTTTCTATCTATTGTTTTGTTGTTCAACCTGTAATTGACCTCCTTGCATCATTTCTTCATCTAGTATTCTAGTTATGTCTTAACTCTTTAGGGAGATGTTCTTATAAACCTGTAATCTGACTCAATGTGACTCAACTCTGTTTTGATGCTTGTGTACTGGTTGCATAGTTCTGGTGTGCACCTATTGATTTGTTACCCTAGTTGTCTTGATGCTATGCTCAATCATGTTTAGTATGAAATCCTACATTATGCTATCTCCCAATCCCATGAATCCCCTGGAGCACTTCTGATTCTATAACTATGTTCTAATTAGCACTCTTGAATCTATGTATTACTATCTGCACCAAGTGTTGGTGCAGACGATTCCTGTCTGTTACGTGTTCACCATACCTGCTCTACTTGTTCCCAATCCCCAGTTATCCATGTGTGAAGGTTTGTTCTCTGAGTATTATTGAACTTGTTTGACTGACCTGCTGTTTGTTTAAATTACACAACTGTAATGAACCAACAAGTCATTTTGCGTTATCGGACCCCGTACTCCTAAATGAAACTTCCCATAGCGGCTTAGTGTGATTTATGACTTGCAGGGGCTGGTGGTCCGGGATTCGGAGGTGTTTAGAGTGTTATAGGAACAATTGGTTCCTTAAGGTTGGCCTTTAAGGCCAAGTTTGACTTCGCTAAAAATTTTGGGTAACAACCTCGGAATCGCATTTCATCGGTTCCGGTAGCTTCGTGCGATGATTTCGGACCTGGGCGAATGTTTGGAATGAGTTTCTGATAACCCGAGGGGGTTTCAGCGCCCAATATTGAAATATGAAGTTCCTTAAGTTCCTTTTTGGTTTGGGACTTGTTTTTGTGTTGTCGAGGTCCGAATGGAATTCTGAGACCGGAAATAGTTCCGTTATGTCATTTATGACTTGCCTGTAAAATTTGGTATCATTCCGAGTAGTATAGGTAGGTTCGCCGCGTTGTTAGCGAAGTCTAGAAAATTTAAAGTTCCTAAGTTTCGTTCTTGGGGTTTTGAGGTGTGATTTTGAGTTTTAGCGTTGTTTTGGGTGTTCCGAAGGCTCGAGCGAGTCTGTATTATGATTTGGGACTTGTTGGTATATTTGGACGGGGGCTCGGGTGGGCCCAGGGGCCTCCTGGACACCACACGAGGCCAAAAAACCAGCTGAAATAGCTGTTGGTGCACCTGTTCTGGTGTGACCGCAGGTGCGGTTGGCCAGTTACAGGTGCGGGACCGCTCATGCGGTCCAGCCTCGCAGGTGCGACCCCCAGTGGTCAAGATAATTCTCGCGGGTGCGGACAAAATTCTGCAGGAACGGAGCCGCAGGTGCAGTCTCCACTCCGCAGGTGCGGGCCCAGGCTCCCCAGTCCATTTCCACAGGTGCGAGACTTTGCTCGCAGGTGCGGTCCTCGAGCCGCAGGTGCGAAAACACTGTTCAGGTAGTGTGTTTTTATATACGAGTTTTAATGTATTTTTCTCATCTTCTTCTTCTTTGGGGCGATTTCCACCATTTTAGAGGGGAAAACGACCTGGTTATTGAAGGTAAGTAAATTCTACTCAAATATTAGCTTCATGCATGAATTCCTAGTTAAGTTTAATCACATAATTAGTGAAAAAACAAGAATTGGGTAGTAACCTAGGGCTTTCAATAATTTGAGAATTTACTCGTGAATTAGCTATGAAATCAAGTAAAAATCATATATTAATGATCCATAGTCTTTGGGTGAGTGTTTCTTTCGAGAATTATTAGAATCCGAGCATGCGGGCCCGGGGTCGAATTTTAGAATTTCTTCAAGAATGGTGAATTTGGCTAAGTAATAGGAGAATTCCCTGCTTTGAATATAAATTAACATATTTTTACAACATTTAGCTAGTTTCGAGTCCGTGGGTGTCAAGTTCGGGGTTTCGGGCGCATTCTTGACCCGGGAAGTAGGTGCGACGCGAGGTGAGTTTCCTTTCTAACCTTGTAAGGGAAAACTGTCTCCCTAGGTGATTTAAATGCTATATATGATAAATGTGGGGGCTATGTACGTACAAGTGACGAGAGTCCGTATGTAGCAGCTATTATTGTTATGTCCGGGTAGCTAGGCTTACACCATGTTTCTATGTTTTCCTTGAAATGTATTATATACTTAGTGAGTTAATGTTATATGCGGCTTGTTTTTCTGAGATCATGGAATTTAAGTAAATTTTAAGGAAATTTTCACAAAAAAATAAATGATGAATAATAAATTGTGGATTGTGTGTGAGTGTGACCGCTTTGCAATTTACATTCCGTGAGCGAAGTGTTGTTTCCCCCACTCTCATGGGAGCGGGCCGTATGCCACAGAGAGATTGAAAGATATATACATATTATGGTTCGGGTCGTTCGACCCTCGGCAGTGCACATATATGATCATTATGATGGCTCAGGCCAGTTGTCCTTATCATGTATGCGCATGTTAAATTGTTAAAAATTCTGTTATGGATTTTGAGTGTTCAGATAAATTTGAAGGAAAGAAAAGAATAACGAGATAGAAATTGTATATTTACTTTCGGTATTTATTTGAATCACTGCTATTTTAAATTTTTACTACTTTTATCATCCTTGTACATCTGTTACTGATATTATATATTGCTAATCATTTTATTGGACCTTAGTGAATGTCAAGTCGACCTATCGTCACTACCTCTTCGAGTTAGGCGGGATACTCACTGGGAACATATATATATATATATATATATATATTTACTCATGCTGCACTTCTGTACTTACTTGTACAGGATCTGAGGCTGGTGCATCTGGCTATCCGACTGGAGCTTGACGTGTATTCTGGACCTGACTCCACGGTGAGCTGACTCCCTTGGCGATTCTCAGCAGTACTATGGAGTTATCTTTTGTCTATTTTTGTCTACTTCTTCTAGACAGCAGTACAGTTTGTCTCATCTTTTGTATATTCTACTAGTTCGCCTGTTGACTTGTGACTTCGTGGTACACACATAGTAAACTTTTTATTTTGGGACTGTATATATTGGTTCATGATCATTGTGGCTGTATTTACTTAAGTTGGTTAATGTTTCCGCTTTTATTTAAATGATCTAAGCTTAAAATTTTGGAAATTATGGGGTTGGTATGTCAAGTAAGGATAATCTCACTAGTAAACAATTGTTGGCTTGCCTGACTCCGGTGTTGGGCGCCATCACGACCTGTGTTGGATTTTGGGTTGTGACAACAACTGTTTTCAAAAGCTGTTTTACTAAATCTCCTATTTTATAAAACTACTTCAACTGGGTCTCTTTTTCAAATACTGCTTTCCTGTTAAACCTTTTCAAAACTATGTCAAGCACTCTCACTCTACTCTTAGGTCCTTAAGTTTTGCCCCTCCAATGTATGACTGCCTTGGGATTCCGGTGAGATCCCTCCGAACTCTGATGCACTGGGGCTGGCACTTCCACACTGCACTTACTCAATTATGGTTGTAAAATCTAGGTGTGAGCACTGCTCGGGATCCCTTGAGGTCCTTAGGGAACTCTGACACACTCAGATATGAGAAAAGCTATGAAACATTTGGGTATTTGAGGTTCTGAGAGTCTGGGCCTGTTTTCACGATCCCTATAGTTCAACTTCTTATTTTTCTTTATCTATTTATGTAATTCATTTACATTGGTTTGTAATAATTGTTGTAAACGAATATTGAGGATTGATAGTGAAAATGGGAGGGTAGCCATGTCTGTTGTCGATATCAATGGGGGAAGAAACCATGCCTTAGGCTTACATTTCTATGTGCGCATTAGAATCCATGTTTAGGACCAATACGTTCTAAGCATGTCATGCATTAGATATCATGTTCTTAAGTTTACTGTTTCAACATCTCATTTGATATTATTTTCATCACTTAGAAATCCTGCTTCTAGGCTAAATAACAAATTAACATGAAAACTGTTGCTACTGCATATTCTAAAATCATGTTGTAACTTTCTGTGCATATAGAAATCATGCTTTTTAGGAATTTTGCATATAAATCATTTTGCATATTATAATGTTCATACTAGATGCCCTGTTTTAGGATCTCACTAAGTCACACCTAGCTAAACTACTGATGCATGAAAAAAAAGGAACATAAGACAGTCTCACATATGATTATCATGTGTTAGTAAAACTGGTAATAACCCCTGTGTGTTTGCAACACTTAGAACAACATGCTTTAGGTAAAATAACTTCTAAACTATTTTAATAATTCTGGTAACTATTGTGCATCCCCCCCACGCCTAGGCAAGCCTTAGGTAACCAACCTTTATAAAACTGGAAAACTATTGCTTTTGTGTTTACTTCTTAATGGTTAACAGACTTAAAATCAGTAGGCAAACTGATTAGGGCCCCTGCTTCTGGGTTTATAAATAAAACTGCATATCTTCTGTGTTTTGATATTCACTTAGACATCATGTTTTAGGATCCTGTCAAATAATACTGCTATTTTTATGTTTGAGTCGTGTTGTTTACGTGCATTATCTGTGGAGGTAAATCTGAGCCTCTTAATTGCTCTTTCCTGCCTTTATCTGCTAAAGTCCTATTTGTTCTTGACTGTCGCCTAGTATTTTCTCCTTTTAAACCTTAGGGGTCTGCCTAGAACTGCCTTTAAGTAGAGGTCCTAATCTCCTCCAGGACCATTAAGGAGGGACGAGTAACAACACGCATAGAGGTCGTTAAATAAACTCGCTTAATAACCGCTAAGGGGTGGGAAAGGGTAGACACAGATATGATGACCGGTGCGCTAATTTCACGTGCATCCCCTCTTCTGAAAAGTGATTACCGGGAATTGTACTGATGTGATCCTATAGGATAAACAACCTAGGACCCCCATATCCCTTACATATGTGTGTTTAGATCATAACTCTTTCAAAACCTTATAGGCGTGCTTAGACTGCGAATCTTCTAAAAACCTTTATTTATTTACCTATGTGCTTTTATTGCTTATGTGCTACCTGTTCACAAAAATTTTTTTGGCCGGGAACCACAGTTGTGGACTTCGAGGGGTGCCTAACACCTTCCCCTTGAAGTAATTTCAAGCCCTTACCCTGTCTCTAGTTGTCCAATCTGTGTTTGTAAATGACCCTTATTAGGTGCCCTAACGCACCTTAATTCATTAGGTGGAGACTCTTCAATTCCTTACCCCTTTCCCAAAAGGAAACGAGTTGTCCTAATATTGTCGAATATCCTGACCGATCCGAAAGGAGAGGGAGAAGAGAGGGGGGCGCAACATATAAGCTTCTAATAAATTCTGATCTGACCTTAGTCAGTACGAGGGCGATCTTCAGAGGGTCTCGACAGAGAGGAACTCTCTGAAGATTCTTTGTGGCCATAAGGATGAGACCATAAAGGATCTTCGAGCAGACCTGGACAAGGCTCTTGAGGAGGAGGCCGAGTTGGACAAGCAGGTAACCGCCTTATTGATACAGTATGGAATCGACTCCATTGTGGAATCTAACCCTTCGAAATCTCAGCTGCAGCAGAAGGTGGAGAAGATTGATCTGTTTCGAGGGGAGGTCGACCAGTTTAAGACCGACTGTGATTAGTGGAAAGCTAGGATGGACCGCCTCACTTTTGAAAAGGAAGCAGCTTTGGCCAAGTTATCTTTGGTGGAGGCCCAACTCCAAGATCTTAACTCATTTTTTTTACCCGTTGGGTTTTTCGAGGGTTCAGCGATCGGAGCCTAATTTTTCTTAACTCGTTTGTGTTAAGATAATTTAATACCTCTTGAGGCTTTTTCGAAGGCTGATATTATTGAAGCCTTTAAATTTTTTGAGGGTTGATTTTATCGAAGCCTTTTTTTGTTTGCTCTGCCAAGGTTAGCCTTATTTAGCCGGTGTTTCAAAGTATTTGAAGGCCTTTAGTTTATGGCGGAAGTCAGATGTCTCCGAGCCGCATTATTTTTGACATAGCCTTTTTATATGACCGGTGTCTTTAATATGGCCGTAGCCTTCGGGTATGTCTCTTGGACTTGTTTTCCGATAACATTTCGAACTTGTTCGAAATGTTAGTCCCCGAGTGTGATGGCCTTGGCCGGTATATCGGGGGGTGCCTCTTTGAGGTATTATGATTTAGAACTTAGATAGCTCGAGTCGGTAGTCCCTAAGTGTTCGAGATATGCTTGCACTTGGCCCTTGGGACATTTTTCACAAGTATTAATTTTCCACAATAGATCATAAGTACATGACTCATATAATAGAGATTCTACTTCAAACACGACATGTCTGAGAAAAAAGAGAGTGTTTCTTTGTATTATTCATACATGCGTACATGTTTTGTTGCCGGGACTTGGCTAATCTATATGGACACAGTTTATTCGACCGTTTAGCCTATTACAAAATTCTTCCTATCGAGACCCATTTACATAACATCCGAGGGTGATGCCCCCCAGTATTCGAGGTTGATTGCAAAGAAGCCTTGGATACTGTTGAATTATCCCCAAGTAGCACATAGTTGTTGCCTCGTTAAAAACCTTTCCGGAAAAACCCATTTGCGATAAAAACCGGTCTAAGGGAAAAAGAGTGCAATGAGTGCTTTAAAACTTGAGGTCTCAATTTGTTGGACCGGATACCTGCAACAAGTTAGTTTTGAATATTTAAGTAAATTAAAAAGGAGAAACGCATACCTTAGCAATAATATCGCTTGAGGAGTGATATGTTCCAATTATTCGATAATGGTTCGCCGTACATTGTTCCAAGCTTGTATGATCCTTTCCCGACTATGTCGAGGATTTGATAGGGTACTTCCCAGTTAGGATCGAGTTTCCCTTCATTAGGGTCTCGAGTATTGATGGTGATTTTCCTTAAGACCAAGTCCCCTACTTTGAAGTGTCGAAGATTGGTTCTCCTGTTGTAATACCTCTCGATTCGTTGCTTTTGCGCAGCCATTCGAAGGACTTCCGCTTCTCGTCTTTCATCTAACAATTCGAGGCTGGTATTCATTGCCTCGCGGTTCGATTCTTCCGTTGCATGTCAAAACCTGGTACTGGGCTCTCCGACTTCGACATGTAGTAAGGCTTCGGAGCCATAAACTAAAGAAAGCGGAGTTGCTCCGGTACTGGACTTCGATGTCGTCCGATATGCCCATAGAACCTCGAGCAATTTTTCTCTCCACTTCCCTTTGGCTTCGTTTAGCCTTTTCTTCAAGTTTTGGATGATAGTTTTATTTGTTGATTCCTCCTGTCCGTTTCCACTAGGGTGATATGGCATCGATGGTATCCTCTTTATTTTGTGATCTTCGAGGAATTTCGTTACTTTACTGTCGATGAATTGTTTGCCATTATCACACAATATCTCCGTAGGTATCCCGAATTGACATGCAATGTGATCCCATATGAAGTCAATCACTTCTTTTTCTCTGACTTTCTCGAAGGCCTGTGCTTCAACCCATTTAGATAAATAGTCAGTCATAAATAATATTAATTTACCTTTACCTGGGGTCGGTGGCAGAGGACCGACGATGTCCATTCCCCATTTCATGAATGACTATGGGGATAGGTCCGAGTAAAGCTGTTCACCGGGCTGGTGAATCATTGGTGCAAACCTTTGACATTTGTCGCATCTTCGAACGAACTCCTTAGAGTCTTTCTCCATAATATCCTAATAGTATCATGCTCTGATGAACTTTCGAACTACTGACTTGGTGCCAGAATGGTTCCCACAAGTGCCTTCGTGGATTTCTCACAAAACATAGTCAATATCTCCCGTCCCCAAGCATATTGCCAATGGACCATCGAACGTCCTTCTGTATAACATTTCGTATTCGTCTAATATGAACCAAGCGACTTTAGTTTCTTAAGGTCCTTGATTCCTTGGGATCCGACGACAACTTCCCCTCCTTCAAATATTCGATGTATTTGTTCCTCCAATCTCAAGTTAAGCTTGTAGAATTGATTTCGGCGTGTCCTTCCTCAATTATAGGCCTCAAGAGTTGGAAGACAGTCCCCGAGCTGATTTCGTCTTCGTCGACCGACGATCCCAAGTTGGCAAGTGCATCGGCCTCAATATTTTGTTCTCGAGGTACATGCTGCAGGGTCCATTCTTTGAAGCGGTGTAAGGTGGCCTGAAATTTTTCTAAGTACCTCTGCATTATGTCCTCTCGAACTTCGAAGGTTCCTTTACTTGGTTAACTACTAATAAGGAGTCACATTTAGCTTCGATGACTTCCGCTCCCAAGATTTTAGCTAGTTTGAGACCTGCAATTATAGCCTTATACTCGGCCTCGTTGTTAGTCAGTTTGGCAGTTTTAATCGATTGTCTAATAACGTTGCCCATAGGCGGTTACAAAACAATACCAAGCCCGGACCCTTTCACAATTGAGGCTCCGTCTGTGAAGAGGGTCCATTACCCCGATGATGTACCTGATTTTAGCAGAAGTTCCTTTTCCACTTCGGGTTCGAGGGTTTGTGAAAAGTCTGTCACGAAGTCCGCTAATATTTGAGACTTGATGGTCGTTTGAGTGTGATATTCAATATCGTACCCGCCAAGTTCGACAGCTCATTTGGCTAATCGGCCCGATAACTCGGGCTTGTGCAATATAATTCGAAGGGGATACGTTGTAATAACACATATAGGATGACACTGAAAATATGGCTTTAGTTTTCCAGATGCGCTTATTAATGCAAGTGCCAATTTTTCTAGGTGTGGATACCTGGTTTCG
This sequence comes from Nicotiana knightiana, assembly GCA_005239525.1. Taxonomy (NCBI): domain Eukaryota; kingdom Viridiplantae; phylum Streptophyta; class Magnoliopsida; order Solanales; family Solanaceae; genus Nicotiana; species Nicotiana knightiana. The sequence continues at coordinate 83,445 of ML428379.1, forward strand.
GCATCTCCTAAGGTTTGACTCACGTAGTAAACTGGAAACTGCGTACCTTGTTCTTCTCGAACTAATACTCCACTTACCGCTATATCGGACATCGCCAAGTATAGGTATAGCTTCTCATCTGCCTTTGGGGTGTGAAGCAAAGGTGGACTCTATATGTACCTTTTCAATTCCTCCAGTGCTTGCTGACATTCCGGAGTCCATGTAAAATTTTTTCTTTTTAAGTAAGGAAAAGAACCCGTGGCTCCGATCTGACGACCTCGATATGAACCGGCCTAGGTCAGCTATCCGTCCGGTTAGCCTCTGAACGGCTTTTACACTGTCCACGACAGTGATGTCCTCGATGGCCTTGATCTTAATCCCCCGATTTGACACCAAGAAGCTGAGGAATTTACCCGAGCCGACCCTGAAGACACATTTTTCGGGGTTAAGCATAATGTTGTATTTCCTCAAGATTTCGAATGTCTCCTGTAAATGAGTCAAATGGTCCTCTACGCGCAGGGACTTAACTAACATGTCGTCAATGTAAACCTCCATTGATTTTCCTATATGTTTTTCGAATATCTGGTTAACTAGGCGTTGATATATAGCCCCCGCATTTTTTAGCCCGAAGGGCATTACATTATAGCAGTAAGTTCCATATTTAGTGATAAAAGAATTTTTTTCCTGGTCTTCTGGGTCCATCTGGATTTGGTTGTACCCAAGATAGGGGTCGAGAAAACTAAGTATCTCGTGGCCAACCGTAACATCGATCATGTCACGACCCAAAATTCATAAGGTTGTGATGGCGCCAGACATCAATGTCAGGCAAGCCAAATCATTAATTAATTAAAACACCTTCCGGTTTTAACATTTATGAAAATATTTCCTTTCACTTTATTACATATTAACCAAATAAAATATGTTAGTTAAAAACAATGGTTTGAATACTACCCTTTAACAAATATAACCCAACACATCCCAGAACCCGGTGTCACAAGTACATGAGCAATTTCTAAGAATTTATACAATCATCCCAAAACCTGTCCGAAATACAAATTGGACAAGGAAATTTAAAATACAAATAAATACAGTACGAGGGTGACTCCGTCAGCTGCGGATCGCCTCCAGATGATGCAGCTCGCCTAAGTCTCTGAATCCTCCACATTGCTGTGAAAGTACCTATGCAATAAAATGCACAGCAAGTGTAGCATGAGTATAAAAACAACATGTACTCAGTAAGTCGCCCGCCTAACCTCAGAGAGGTAGTGACGAGAGGTCGAATTGGACACTCACTAAGGGCCAACAAATTAATTAACAACATATGATGAACATGGTAGGCATGTAGGGGTAGTAAAACATCATATATATAAGACACCGAAACCCAAGTAAATACTGGAAATAAACAAACAGTTACCACTTTCTCATTATTTTCTAAAATATCTTAAATAAACAATTTCTTCTTTGTTTTCCTCCAAATATCATAAATCCACAATTTCTTCTTTATTTTCCCCCAATTATCTTATCACTTCAAAAATCAGGAAGAAAACATTTAACAATTTAGCTTGCGCATACGGGATAAGGACAACTGGCCTGATCCGTCATAATAATTAACTCTGTGCACTGCCGAGGATCGAATGGCCCATACCAAAAGTGCACCTCTCAATAAATACTCATGTCTATGAACTACCGAGGATCGAACGGACCGTACCAAAAGTGCATCTCTCAATATAATAATCCTCTCAGTGCACTGCCGAGGATCGAACAACCCGTACCAAAAGTGCATCTCTCAATATAATAATCCTCTCAGTGCACTGCCGAGGATCGAACGACCCGTCCCATAAGTGCACCTCTCAAAATAATAATCATGTCTATGCACTGCCGAGGATCGAACAACCCGTACCAAAAGTGCACTTTAAATCTGCCATGGCGTACGGCCCGCTCCCACGAGAGTGGGGGAAATAACACTCCGCTCGCGGAATGTAAATTGGGAAGCGGTCACATGCAATCAGGCACAATCAACAGTCCACCCCGAATATGTCGGGAAAACACATACTCAAGTAAATGACAGATTTCTCTTTTAAAAACCATAAAATAGTGTTAAATCCTTTTTCGAAATTCACTTGCCAAGTTTTTATAATGTTTGATAATTCAACCTTATCCGAAATACAATTTCCCGTGAAGGAAATCAATTCTCTTTTTAGATGGTTTATAAAAATAAACTCTAATCTTCCTTAGTCATTCAATTACAATTTCGATTATATTGGCAGTCTAATATCACAGACAAGATCACATGTATAACAGGTAAGGCATGCTAGTGTGTCATCGGCTCCCCGGACATGGCATAATAGTAGCTACGCACGGTCTCCCGTCACCTCGTGCGTACGTAGCCCCCGAAGAAAATATCACATACTTAATTAATTCACCTAGGGGGACAATTCCCCCTCACAAAGTTAGAAAGGAGACTTACCTCGCTCCGAGATTTCCATAACCGGCCTCTAAGCCCTTCCGATGAGTCCAAACGCATGCACAACGCCCCAAAACTCTCCAAACAACGACAACCCAATGAAAATATACTCTAATATTTGCAACAATTCCAAATTATATAATTTCCCAACCCCGCTTAGTGAAAGGACCAAAATGCCCTCAAGCCCACGTGCCCGGAATCCGAAATTTCTCGAAGATATGTTCTACCCATAGGCTTACTAACTCAAATATTCATGCTCAATTCGTGGCTAAATTCTAAATTTATATTTTCTAGGTTTCTTCAATAATTTCCCAAATTCCAACCAATATCCATGCCTAATCTATGCATATAATCTTGTATTTAGCTTAGAAGCATGAAAGATTTAAGTACTTTGACATTGCATGAAGTAGTCCTCTCTTTGAAGCCTCCCAAGATTGCCTAAGCCCAAGAAGAAATGAAGAAAATGAACCAAGAATCTTTGTTTTAAAATATTCTGCCCAGGCCGATTTTCGCACCTGCGGTCCCCTTATCGCACCTGCGCTTCCGAAGGGGCGCCCAAATTTCCCGCACCTGCGGCCTCCTTGGCTCCAGCCCAATATCGCACCTGCGGTGCCCTTATCTGCACCTGCGGCCAAAGCCTCGCAGGTGCGGATCACACCAGATGACAACAACCTTCAGCTTACTTCAACTTCAAATATTGATTCGTTAACCACCCGAAATCCACCCGAGGCCCCCGGGACCCCGTCCAATCATACCAACCTGTTCCAAAACATAATGCGGACTTGCTAGAGGCCTCTAATCACATTAAACTACATCGAAACCACGAATCGCACCCAAATCACAACTTTATGAACTTAGAAATTGCCAACTTCTACATCTGATGCTGAAACCTATCAAATCACGTCCGATTGACCTCAAATTTTGCGCACAAGTCATATTCAACATTACGGACCTGCTCCAACTTCCGAAATCGCATTCCGACCTTGATATCAAAACTTCCACTTCCAGTTGGATTTCTCAAAAACCTTCAAATTTCTATCTTTAGCCAAATAACTTCAAAATGACCTACGGACATCCAAATTCACTTCCGATCGCGCTCCCAACTCCAGAATCACCATACGAAGCGATTCCCAAACTCGGGATCTCAGACGAACATCAACATCACTGAAATGCATTTCAAGCCAAACTTAGGAAATTCCTTCAAAAATGCTGGCTTCCACATATATGCCGAAACGCTCCCGGGTTATCCAAAACCCGATCCGGACATACGCTTAAGTCCGAAATCATCATACGAACCTGCAGGAACTTTCAAATCCTTATTCGGAGGTCGTTTACTCAAAATTCCAATCTTAATTGATTCTTCCAACTTAAGGGTTCTGATATGAGAATTTTTTTTCTTTTCAAAACAACTCTAAACTTCCCGAAATTACATTCGGACCACACTTACAAGTCATAATACCTGAAATGGAGTTTTTCACGACTTCAAACTGCTGAACGACGCACTAGAGCTCAAAACGACCGGTCCGGTCGTTACATTCTCCCCCACTTAAACCGACGTTCATCCTCGAACGTGCTAAGAACTGCTCTGGAGTTATCTGAGATCACTGTTTAACACCTCAAGCACCTTCCCGTGCTACCACAACCCAGTTGAGTACATTAGCTTTATCAAATCTGAAGATTTCTTCTTCTATCTATATAATAAGCTCAGAATTCATTCAAACACTGAAAATTTTCTCTGCCATGCCTAGTTCCAATATATAAACACCGCATCAACTACCACATGACATACCAGAACATGAATACATGTCTTTGCTGAATCAGCACCATGCGCCGCATAACTCATCATCTGACCACAATGGCGTTCCCTGAACCTTAATAGCCAAAATTACACGAATCCGATGCTCCCAATTCACCTCATAATATATATATATATATATATATATATATACATACATCCTGATATAATGCTGACGATACCACCACAACAGAGGAAATTTGGAGAAATTCATACCCAACTGCAGAGTTAACAAATCCTTGAATACCTCACTTGACTAGAATCATCACTTCATTATGAACCTGAATAACGACATTTGTTCTTTAATATACACTTCACATAACCTTATCGCACTGATCCCTGATCCGATAATCTCGTCTCACCCAGTATGAACTGCTTAGACAACAAATCACCCCAAACATGACCAACAACTTTACATGATACCACACCGCGCCAATAGGCCATAACTCGAACCTGATAGGTAAGAAATGACTCAGGAAGGAGCTATTCAACTCACGCAACTATTATGAACTTTTCTCAGAAAATAGGAAGTAAAACATAAGAAAAATAAATATACATTAACCCTTCTCATCATTACACTATTGCGGCATGCAACCCGATCCAAATAACATACCCGTGGCGGCGTGCCACCTGATCCACACATAAAATTTACATAAGAAGATATATATACGGAGCTGATTTGCTCACTATTACAAATTATTGAATATCGATCACAAGCACGCTAAGTGCATAATACCATCCTGGGGAGACTAATAAAGTCGTAGGCTACAAAACTCAAGCACAACTGAGGTGCGATATATATATATATATATACACTCTGGATCTCAAGAGCTATCCTGCTCACATAACATCCCCACTACACGAGACCTCAACACATAGGAAAGTATCAAGCCGTTTCACAACTCACATGGCACAATCATAATAACACATGAATTTGACGAAGACGGAACAACATCCGCTGTTCTAATACCTTTCCATGAAAAAGCGCTCTACTGAAATGAACATGCCTGGCTCATACGGAGCCCATAATCATATTTAAATCCATCCAAAAACATCGAGTCTACCTTGCTCGCACCAAACTAAGCTAATAGCTTTTCCTGGGTCCACATTAACCCACTTTCTCTCATAATACGCGAGAACAACCATCATAGCCGAGACAAACACCCCACAATCCACAACCAAATGAACTGAACGCCCTTCAAGCATAACTTCTCAAATAAAAAATAAAGCACTCCTTTATAGTCAGTCCAAATATTCGATCCATCAAGTGACTACATGTCACACTTTACAAAAATCTTCCGCGGTCATGCTTTCACAACCTTCCACACAAGGCAACAAGTCTGCACATCCACTACTGGACATACTACGTTGTAAGACAAATCAAGAACCCATAACCAGGGTACAAAGCCTCTTCCACCGAATATCCATCTCAGGTGACACTGAAGGTAACACCAGCTTACTCTGAACTCTCGAATCTCTTTTTCTTGCTCTTCCGATCTCATGACATCCTTATTAACACCAAACCGCAATCTTGATTCTTACTCCCAGTTACATACTGCTTACCGCACCTAACATGCCAATATGAGGTAGAGCAAGATTTCCATCACAACTTCCGAACCACTGATAGGTTGAACACTTCATCATATAGGGACCTTTTACTTAACTCAATTCAAGAGTACCATCTCAACACACGAGTGAATTCCTACAATCACCCAACATGAAAATCCTTAAGTAGTAGTCTATACCACCATAACCCTTCCGGGATCCACCTACACCTGATAGATTATTATACTTGAATGCTCCCACATGCAATCCATTACGACAGCCGACAAGCCCCGCACACACCGACACAAACCACATGCATAACTTAATCACATCAAAGGACCCGATCACTACCGTAAATGTGCCATTTCAACCATGGCCAATCAATCTATCTTCTTTTAATCATCTTCGATTGCTTCAGGAATATTAGCAACTTCCTTGAACTCATAGAAAACTCAACCCTCACTCATCCCGAGTGGCCTTGATTCACGAGACTATGCTGCCTAAATCCCGCAACCCGTCTCATACCCTCCTGATAATCTTTCTACAATCCGGAGTTTATTTCTCTCACTCCTCCAATACTATCATGCATGCTGAAACATATCATAGAACATTCCAACCATCATCCTTTTTCTCAGAAATTACTCTGCAAAAGCTCGATTCTTGATCATTCTGCTTCTTGAAACCCTTAAACGTCGCATTCTTGACTTTGAACTCACTAGGACCGCTATTGAGAGTCACCCACTCTGATTGGCCACGAATACAATCAACTCCAAGGCTCTTCTAGCACTTGAACACCTTTTCCTTGAAGCACGTGACTGAGTCACTATCCTTACAACTCGCCCATGCCTTAGCATAAATGCTGAATCTTCCAAAGCCTAACCCTGATCCGACAGGGCCAACTCTTTCACATATTCCTCAAATTCCATGCATAATCACCATTTAACTTCTTTCCCTTAGCTGAAGTAACTTGCCAACACGCCGACAATCTGCAACCCTTTGAGAAGACAACCCTACAACCAAAGTGAAGATGGTGGGACTCCCCCACTTAGTCCGAAGCTACTCCTTGCTCCACTTTAGACCCTGCCGAGATCCTTTCTCCTTCGATATCGCGATCTTGCTCGACCAATTCATCCAATTCTTCCAAATTCTCTTGCTAGAACTCCCTAAATACCCAAACTCTCTAACATCATTCACACATTATGCCTCCTACCAAATGGCCACTAGAACCCCTCACTGAGACCTGCCAACCCCGCCATCGCTAACCTATTCACAGAAGATAACCCACCTGTGGAAATCACCTGCGGACACCTTCCAACGACGCTGAAATGCACGCTCTCTGCGACTTCAATACCCCATCATACACCCTACTTCATTTACCAACTTTACTTGTCCGTCCGCTCCTCATGGACATCCATTAAATGCGCGACAATACCTTCAAATTCCAAGCTATGCTGCCGCTCCCCCACTTTGCGACTGCTCGACTTCCGCTTCTTACACCTGGACTCCTAGAAATGGAACTACCGCCTAGCCTCACTTCAGGATCAATCTCTGCCAACCGCATTCTTCAATACTTCTTCTCACTACTCTGACCCCACGCAACCAAAGAAACCATAGCACCAACAAACTTAACACATTACATCTGATCAACGACGATCACTTCACGTCACAGGTGCACATCCCACCTCACTTGAAGACACCAAGCCTTACTACTTTATCAACCCCAACCGGACCTTACATAATCCAAATGCCTCTCTTCTTCCGGAACTAAAATATCAAAATCTCGAAATCACACTCTGAGAAGACCTCCATTCAAACCATTCATCACACCCAACATACGGGCAATCATTCTATTATCATATCGACATCACGTCATAACCAATCGCAAGCATCATCACTACCTGAGCATAGCCTTAAGACTCCCAAAAAACACAGTTATTGAGATGAAACAACATATTATTCTCTTGCAGGGCCATAGCAACAGCCCCAACCAATTATACATGGAAACATCTCGAATTACATCTGTAGCACCATTTTAATTCCTCAAATCCTGATTCATAGCAAGCGCTTCGCGACGTGTAAGATTGAGTAGGAATGAAAATAGGCATAAGCCTCAAAGGAATCAACTCGCACGATGAGGAATCAAGAAGGGAAGTACTCCTAACAGCCTTGTAGCCTCTCGAAGATAAGTACAGACGTCTCTGTACCAATCCGCAAGACTCTACTAAACTTGCTCATGACTCGTGAGACCTACGGGAACCTAGAGCTCTGATACCATGTTGTCACGACCCAAAATCTATAAGGTCGTGATGGCGCCGGACATCAATTTCAAGCAAGCCAAATCATTAATTAATTGAAATAAATTTCCGGTTTTAACATTTATGAAAACATTCCTTTCACTTTATTACATATTAACCAAATAAAAATCTGTTAGTTAAAAACAATGGTTTGAATACTACCCTTTAACAAATATAACCCAACACATCCCAGAACGCGGTGTCACAAGTACATGAGCAATTTTTAAGAATTTATACAATCATTCCAAAGCTTGTCTGAAATACAAATTGGACAAGGAAATTTAAAATAAAAATAAATACAGTACGAGGGAGACTCCGTCAGCTGCGGATTTCCTCTGGATAATGCAGCTCGCCTAAGTCTCCGAATCCTCCACATTGCTATGAAAGTACTTGTGCAATAAAATGCACAGCAAGTGTAGAATGATTACAAAAACAACATGTACTCAGTAAGTTGCCCGCCTAACCTCAGAGAGGTAGTGACGAGAGGTCGAATTAGACACTCACTAAGGGCCAACAAATTAATTAACAGCATATGATGAACACGGTAGGCATGTAGGGGTAGTAAAACAGCATATATATAAGACACTGAAACCCAAGTAAATACTGGAAATAAACAAACAGTTACCACTTTCTCATTATTTTCCAAAATATTAAATAAACAATTTCCTCTTTGTTTTCCTCCAAATATCATAAATCCACAATTTCTTCTTTATTTCCCCCCAATTATCTTATCACTTCAAAAATCATGAAGAAAATATTTAACAATTTAGCATGCGCATACGGGATAAGGACAACCGGCATGAGCCGTCATAATAATCAACTCTGTGCACTGCCTAGGATCGAACGGCCCGTACCAAAAGTGCACCTCTCAATAAATACTCATGTCTATGCACTGCCGAGGATCGAACGGCCCGTACCAAAAGTGCATCTCTCAATATAATAATCCTCTATGTGCACTGCCGAGGATCGAACGGCTCGTCCCACAAGTGCACCTCTCAATATAATAATCATGTCTATGCACTATCGAGGATCGAACGGCCCGTACCAAAAGTGCATTTTAAATCCGCCGTGGCTTACGGCCCGCTCCCATGAGAGTGGGGGAAATAACACTCCGCTCGCGGAATGTAAATTGCGAAGCGGTCACATGCAATCAGGCACAATCAACAGTCCACCCTGAATATGTCGGGAAAACACATACTCAAGTAAATGACAGATTTCTCTTTTAAAAACCATAAAATAGTGTTAAATCCTTTTTCGAAATTCACTCGCCAAGTTTTTATAATGTTTGATAATTCAACCTTATCCGGAAATACAATTGCCCGAGAAGGAAATCAATTATCTTTTTAGATGGTTTAGAAAAATAAACTCTAATCTCCCTTAGTCATTCAATTACAATTTCGGTTATATTGGCAGTCTAATATCACAAACAAGATCACAGGTATAACAGGTAAGGCATGCTAGTGGGTCCTAGGCTACCCGGACATGGCATAATAGTAGCTACGCACGGACTCCCCGTCACCTCATGCGTACGTAGCCCCCGAAGATAATAGAACATACTTAATTAATTCACCTAGGGGGACGATTCCCCCTCACAATGTTAGAAAGGAGACTTACCCCGCTCCGAGATTTTCATAACCGGCCTCCAAGCCCTTCTGATGATTCCAAACGGACGCACAACGCCCCAAAACTATCCAAACCACGACAATCCAATGAAAATATACTCTAATATTTGCAGCAATTCCAAATTATATGATTTCCCAACCCCGCTTAGTGAAATGACCAAAATGCCCTCGGGCCCACGTGCCCGGAATTCGAAATTTCTCGAAGATATATTCTACCCATAGGCTTAATAACTCAAATACACAATTTACTCAAATATTCATGCTCATTTCGTAGCTAAATTCCAAATTTATATTTTCTAGGTTTCTTCAATAATTTCCCAAATTCCTACCAATATCCATGCCTAATCTATGCATATAATCTTGTATTTAGCTTAGAAGCATGAAGGAGTTACTTTATTTGACATTGCATGAATTAATCCTCTCTTTGAAGCCTCCCAAGATCGCCTAAGCGCAAGAATAAATGAAGAAAATGAACCAAGAATCCTTGTTTTAAAACATTCTGCCCAGGTCGATTTTCGCATTTGCGGTACCTTTATCGCACCTGCGCTTCCGCAGGTGCGCCCAAATCTCCCGCACTTGTGGACTCCTTGGATCCAGCCCAATATCGCACCTGCGGTGCCCTTATCCGCACCTGAGGCTCTGCACCTGCGGCCAAGCCTCGCAGGGGCGGATCACACTAGATGACAACAACCTTCAGCTTTCTTCAACTTCAAATATTGATCCGTTAACCACCCGGAATCCACCCGAGGTCCCCGGGACCCTGTACAATCATACCAACCTGTTCCAAAATGTAATGCGGAATTGCTCGAGGCCTCTAATCACATCAAACTACATCGAAACCACGAATTGCACACAAATCCCAACTTTATGAACTTAGAAATTGCCAACTTCTACATCCGATGCCGAAACCTATCAAATCACGTCCGATTGACCTCAAATTTTGCGCACAAGTCATATTCAACATTACGGACCTCTTCCAACTTCTGGAATCGCATTCCGACCTTGACATCAAAACTTATATTTCCGGTCAGATTTCTCAAAAATCTTCAAATTTCTATCTTTAACCAAATAACTTCAAAATGATCTACAGACATCCAAATTCACTTTCGATCGCGCTCCCAACTCCAGAATCACCATACGAAGCTATTCCCAGACTCGAAATCCCAGACGGACATCAACATCACTGAAATACATTTCAAGCCAAACTTAGGAAATTCCTTCAAAAATGCTGACTTCCACAATATACGCCAAAACGCTCCCGGTTTATCCAAAACCCGATACAGACATACGCCCAAGTCTAAAATCATCATACGAACCTGTAAGAAACTTCAAATCCTGATTTGGAGGTCGTTTACTCAAAATTCCAATCTTAGTTGATTCTTCCAACTTAAGGCTTCTGAAATGAGAATTGTTTTCTTTTCAAACCAACTCTAAACTTCCCGAAATTAAATTCCAACCACACTTACAAGTCATAATACCTGAAATGGAGTTGTTCACGACTTCAAATCGATGAATGATGCACTAGAGCTCGAAACGACCGGCCAGGTCGTTACAGATCATTTGATCGATGTTAAGTAAAGGAAAAGAGTCGTTCGGACATTCTTTATTGAGGTCCTTGTAATCTACACACATTCTAAGTTTTCTCCCCATTTGGGGACTACGACTATGTTGGCTAACCACTCGGGATATTTGACTTCCCGAATGGACCCTATTTTAAGAAGTTTAGTTACCTCTTCCTTTATGAAGGCATGCTTCACCTAGGACTGAGGCCTTCTCTTTTTCTTTATCGGTCTGAACTTGGGATCCAGGATCAATCGATGAGTTGTGATCTCGGGTGGGATTCATGTCATGTATAAATGGGACCACGCAAAGCAATCCATGTTATCAATAATAAATTGAATGAGCTTTTTCCTGAGTTCAGGGGTTAACCTCGTTCCTAGGTATACATTACGCTTGGGTAGATACTCGATGAGTATCACATGTTCCAACTCTTCGACCGTTGATTTGGTTGCATCCGATTCTTCAGGAACGACGAAAGTTTGAGGAGTGAGAAAATCATCTTCATCTTCTTCGATTACATGTTTATCTAATTCGGTCGAGGCTGAGGACGGTTATTGCTATTTGTCTGCTTGCTTATCTTTGGCGCTTGACTTTTTTGAGGTTTAAGGTGCTGGTATCGGCGTCGTCTCATCGACTGCAAATATCTCCTTTGCAGCGTATTGCTCCCCATAAACTGTTTTCACACCATCCAATGTTGGGAACGTCATCATTTGGAGAAGGGTCGATGGTACCTCCCTCATGTTGTGGATCCTGGGCCTTCCGAGCAGCGCATTATACCTCATGTCACCTTCGATGCCGTGAATTTTTGTGTCTTGGATGGTACTGGCAATATTATCTCCCCCTTCGTCGTTTCACTAGCCATGTTGAAGCCGTTTAGGACTCGAGATGCATGTACAATATGGTCTAGCAGGCCGAGCTGCTCTACGACCCTCGATCTGATTATATTTGCAGAACTACCTAGATCTACTAAAACACGTTTAACTTTAATTTTATTTAACAAAATAGAAATTACCAGGGCGTCGTTGTGCGGCCGAGAGATGCCTTTTGCTTCTTCGTCGTTGAACGATAGAGTGCCATTGGGCACATAGTCGCGAGTTCATTTCTCTCTCGTGATCGATACTTTGGTGCGTTTGAACATAGGTCCTTGTGGGATGTCGAACCCGTCGACGATCATGTGAATAACATGCTGAGGTTCTTCTTTCTCATTCTTTCTGTTGGCGTCTCTCTCCCTGAAGTGATTTTTGGCGCCATCACTGAGGAATTTTCGAAGGTGGCCCTCGTTGAATAATCGAGCTACCTTCTCTCTAAATTGTCTGCAATCTTTGATCCTATGGCCATGGGTGCCATGATACTTACACATTAAGTTTGGGTTCCTTTGAGAGCGATCGGTCTGTATAGGCCTGGTCCATTTGAGGTCTTTGATCCTTCCGATAGCCGATACAATCCTCGATGCATCGATACTGAAATTGTATTCCGATAATCAGGGTGCTTCTGTGGGATCTACATATTTTTCAAAGCCAGTTTTACTCATGAGTCCTCGAGATTTCTTCCCTTGGTTACCCCTTCAATTGTTCCTGGTTGAATTACGTCCCGGATGGTTATTCCTTCTATTTGAAACATATGACTGATACCGGCCTTTATTCGGCCTTGATTCTCTGTCAAAATCTCTTTGGTTTTTACCTGTCGACCGATTAGGATGAACTGAACCTGAGGGGGCTCCCAGTTGATCGTCCTCGACTCTAATTTTCAATTGATATCAGTTGTGAACATCTGCCCATGTCACAGCCGGGTACTCTATCAAATTCTATTTCAGTTAGCGTGATGCGATCGAACTCCGCTCGTTTAATCCCTGGGTGAAAGCCTCAACATCCCAATCATCGGTAACCGGCGGCAACTTTATACGTTCCATTTGGAATCGAGATACGAAATCTCTTAGCATCTCGTTATCCCTCTCCTTCACCTTGAAGAGGTCCGATTTTCTCGTTGCAACCTTTATAGCTCCAACGTGTGCCTTTACAAATGAATCTGCTAACATGGAGAACGAATTGATAGAGTTCGGTGGCACGTTGTGATACCAAATCATAGCTCCCTTCGATAGGGTCTCCCCGAATTTCTTTAGCAATACTGACTCGATTCCATCGTCTTTCAAATCATTTCCTTTGACATCACAAGTATAAGAGGTAACATGCTCATTGGGGTCCGAGGTCCCGTTGAATTTTGGTATATCAGGCATCCGGAACTTCTTTGGGATGGGCTTCGGAGCCGCACTTGGAGGGAACGGTTTTTTCACAAACTTCTTAGAATCCATTCCCTTTAAGATCGGTGGTGCCCCCGGTATCTGGTCAACTCAAGAATTATATGTTTTCACCTTCTTGTCGTTGGCCTCGATTTTCTTTTCTCCTGATTTTATTCTCTTACTAAAATTCTCGAGCATCCTCATTATAGCATGGTTGGTTATCAAAACATTATCACCCGATCTTTCAAGCGCTGGCCCGGTACGACGAGTAACCCTTTGTTCGACTCTATTCGGGGACCTGTGCTGATTTTGCAAGGGAGCAATGGCGTTTTGTTGGGCTTGCAGCATTTCAAATATAACTTGGAGTCTGACACCTTCGTCTCCCCTGACCTGCGTTCCTCAACCGTAAGTTCGACCCTCTCTGTGTACACTTCCCTCGGGGTCTGTGCCCAAATTTGCATTCAAGGCAACATGAGAGCAGATGTCAACCAGATTGATGGGCAGTGCTCCCCCGAGGTCATCCTGTGGCACCTCAATTCCTGGGGCAATAACATTCTCGTTTTCTCCGTGGAGTCCGAGATTGTTTTTGCCATGTGTAGTTGTGTCGAAATACGAGTAATAATTAAACTTGTAATGTGGTTATAAGGATACGTGATCTAATTCAATGTCAATTGATAAATGTCTAGATAAGTAAAGGAATTAAACAATTAAAATAGATCAAACCAGTGTAGTAGCAAGTTATCGACCCCGCTCTAGATTAGGCTCGAGGTCAAATTCTAAGAACAATAAGAGCAGCAATAGTAATATGGACAATAAGAACTATAAAGAGTTAAGAGTGAATAAAAGAGCAGAGTGCTTTGTATTTCTCAGTAATAGCGTAAGTGGTAAGTGCGTATGATGATAAAAATGATAATGTGTGCCTACAAATGAACAGTATTCCTCTTTATATAGTAGAGGAATCCTAAATAAGGTATGACTTTAATTTCGAAAGTAAAAATACATGATTGATACCATTAACCATTGATGGTTCTATCGGTTCTGAGATTCTCGCCGAGATTGGTGGTCGATCGCTGATATCTCGTGATTCTGTTACTGTGGTATCGATTTAGCCTGATCTCGATCCCTTATTCTTCATATTCTCTAAGCCCGAACTTTCTTCGATGTCGTCTCATTCTCGAGACATACCCTCAAACCCGTATAGTCGGGTATCCTCGATTTTTGTCGTGTACAGATCTATAACAACAACAGAAACAAGATAAATTATCAGCACCGTAAGCGACAACAAATAAGTGAAAGGGCAATAATTATGGTAATAACAAAAATAAAAAATAAAATAAAAAACAAAAAATGCGATGGAACAAAAACCGCTAGTAGTCTTATACAAAACACTATTAGACTAGCCAGAACAACGAGGAAAAAACACTCAACTACCCCTTAACCTACAATCCTAATGCTCGACCTTCACACCTCCCTATCCAGGGCCATGTCCTCTGAAATCTGAAGTTGCGTCATATCCTTCTTGATCACCTCGCCTCAATACTTCTTAGGCCACCCTCTACCTCTCCTCGTACCTGTCAAAGTCAACCATTCAAACCTCCTAGCCGGGGCATCTGGCTCCTCCTCCGCACATGTTCGAACTATCTAAACCTCACTTCCCGCATCTTATCGTCCATGGGAGCCACACTCACCTTCTCCCGAATATATTTATTCCTAATCTTATCTAGCCTAGTGTGCCTGCACATCCATCTCAACATCCTCATTTCGGCTACTTTCATCTTTTGGATATGAGAGTTCTTGACTGGCCAACACTCAGTCCTATATAGCATGGCCGGTCTAACCACCGCTCTATAGAATTTACCTTTAAGTTTCATCGGAACCTTCTTGTCACATAGGACTCCAGACGCTAACGTCCATTTCATCCACCCCACACTGATACGGTGCGTGAATACCCCGTCGATCTCCCCATCTCCCTGGATAATAGACCCTAGGTACTTGAAACTCTCTCTCTTAGAGATGACTTGCAATCAAGCCTCACCTCCCCGTCTACTTCCCCCGACACATCCCTGAACTTGCACTCCAAATATTCCGTCTTGGTCCTACTCAACTTGAAACCATTAGACTCCAGGACTTGCTTCCATACCTCCAGTCTCTCATTAACGCCACCTCTCGTCTCATCATCAGCGAACAACATGCACCATGGCACATCCCCTTGAATATGGTGTGTCAATGCGTCCATCACCAGGGAAAATAAGAATGGGCTGAGCGCAGATAACCCCATAATCATAGGAAAAGGCTTCACGTCACCTCCCGTAGTCCTAATTCGAGTCTTAGCTCCATCATATAAATTCTTTATCGCCCTAATATAAGCTACCGGCACATATTTCACCTCCAAGCATCTCCAAAGAACGTACCTAGGGACCTTGTCATACGCCTTCTCTAAATCAATACACACAAATGTGCAAATCCCTCTTCCTATCTTTGTAGTGTTCCACCAACCTCTTGATAATGTGGATAGCTTCTGTAGTAGAATGACTCGGCATGAACCCGAACTGGTTTTCTGATATAGACACCGCCCTCCTTACCCTCCCTTCCACCACCCTCCTCTCTCAAACTTTCATGGTATGACTTAGTAACTTAATACCCCTATAGTTGTTACTCCCTTCGTTCCAATTTATGTGAACCTGTTTGACTGGGTACGGAGTTTAAGAAAAAATGAAGACTTTTGGAATTTGTGGTCCTTAACAAGTCAAAAAGGGGCTCAGAGTATTTGTGTGGTTATAAAAGTTTCTCTTTAAGGGTAGAATTGTAAGTTTAAGTAAAATTATTTCCAAATTTAGAAAGGGGTCATTCTTTTCAAAAAGAAAATAGGTTCACATAAACTGGAACGGAGGGAGTACAATTCTGGATATCCCCTTTGTTTTTGTACAGCGGAATCATCGTACTCCACCTCCACTCATATGGCATCCTCTCTGTCCTGAAAATAAGATTAAACAGCTCAGTCACCCACTCCAAGCCTACTTTACCCACATACCTCTAAAATTCTACTGGAATCTCGTCTGGTCCGATTGCTTTGCCCCGACTCATCTTACGCATTGCTCCCACAACCTCCTCCACCTTAATACGCCTACAGTAACTAAAGTCTTGGTGACTCTCGGAGTGCCCCAATTCCCCTAACACGATGTTTCCGCCCCTCCCCCCTCCCCCCCTCATTCAGAAGTCTATGAAAGTACGGCTGTCATCTCTGCTTAATCTAGGCCTCTTCCATCAATACACAACCTTCGTCGTCTTTGATGCACCTCGCTTGATCCAGATCACGAGCCTTCCTCTCTCTTACTCTGACCAACCGAAATAACTTCTTGTGCCCATTTTTACCCCCAGCCCCTCATACAGCCGCCCAAACCCTGAAGAATAAAATAAAACAACAAAAGCCAAAAAATAATTTTTTTCTTAAAAAAATTCAAGTGATATTTACATCTTACATCTTGTTTTCCTTTCGTTTACCTATCTCAGTAGGAATTTAGAACAGTCTCCGATTTTAAAGTTTTCTTCAACCCTTACCTGATTCGAAAAGAGAAAAAGGAAGGAAAAAAACTTCTAAACCCAATCCTTTGAAAGACAAAATTGGAGCCGGGGCGCTTTCGTAGTGACTAATAGAACTTTTCAGCTGAGAAAAACAAATTTAAGGAAGAACCTCATTTCTGTTCAAACGTCTTTCACTTCATCATGTAATTTTGTGATTGCTAGAAATTAAAGTGAGACAATCAAGAATCCTAATTAAGAGGGTAACGTGCATCGCGGTTGTGAATTGTGTACGGTGTAATCTCAATAAGGAGGTGTATGATTTAAAATTTATATTTTTTATAATTATATTTTTTAGGTGCAGCTCTTTTCTGAATTCTGTATGTATGCGAAATATCTTATGCACAAGCCTTCCTTCTTTGCTTGTAGTTACAATGTTACGTCATAGCTAGCTAATCAAAAAGAAAGACGCTCACTCGTTAATCAAAATTCAAAGCTAATAATTAAGGCCACCGCAAGTATAAGTATAGAGAAATCATCAGCTTTTCCCATGTGACTACTCTACCTTGTCACAACTTGCCACACTACACTGCTGACTAGTTGAAAACAGAGAATTTGAAAGTATTATAAAAGAAAAAGAGTATTTGAATGTTATATTTAGACACGAATTTCATCATTAGGAAAAAGAAGAAGTTAAAGATAAGAACTGTTATTATTTCACTTGAAGTATTTTTAAAGAAGTTTTTGAAAATTTATTAGTATTAGAAATACTGAACTTTTTTCTTGATTTTGTTTAGGAGTTTTACAAGTGAATCTTCATAAGAAGGGTTGTCTGTTTTGGATTTTTTTTTCTTTCAACTGCATATTTTTAGTTTCAATATTAAGGACAAAATTTAATTTTTATACACATATATCAACTTTTAGAGCTTATAACTAATGGAATTGATAGTTATATCTGATTATACAATAATCGCTTGCACCTTCTGTCTCAAGAACATGAGATGTAATCCACATAACTTTTACAAGATTCTAAACAATTACACTGATAGTTGTGATAAAGTATTTTGGCACGATATCCAGATTTCACCTGTTGGGATCAAATTGAATTTTTTGTTGTTGTTGTTGTTGTTGTTGTTATGTATTTTGGCACGATACATAATTTCAGAAAGGGATTTTACCTTCATATACTAAATATGAAACTTTATTACCCTCCCTAATCAAGTTTTAATTTAATAATATAGGCATACACAATTTACCAATTATATACAAATTAATATTAATGAGTATCCCTCTATATTAGAAATCGAATAGTGAATGTGTTATTTCTCATCCCTGTTCTCTCTCTCTGTCTCTCTCTCTCTCTCGCTTTCTCTCCTCCTCTGTTCTTTCCTCAATTTTTCTTCCTTCATTTTTATGCTTTTTTATCCTCTCTTTTTTTCCAGAGAATTCATCAATGAATTTCAATTGTTTTAATACAGTGTTTTAACTTAGCTATTTTCTTGCATGTTGCACAATTGGTGTTCGAATTGAAATTATCAATCAATAAATTTTAAAGGTGTTTGAGTTTTTACCATTGACAACCATTAAAAAGTTTCAAAGCTTTGAATTCGAATTTGGATTTTCAAAAACTATTATTTGTTTGGATTTGGTGTTATTACAAACAATTAGGAACATTCTTTAGAGTTTATATCTCAAATTTGAGGGTGTTTGGTGAAGATTAGACTTAATTTTGGCTGAATTTCATATTGCAACTCGAAAAAGAAGAAGAAGAAGAAGAAGAAGAAGAAGAAAATAAGATGTTATATGTATTCCAGATTAGAATTATTCCAGATACTCGTCAAATCTGGAAAAAAAAAGAGGTTATTTGTATTCCTCTGAAACCCCTGCCTACGTCACCATTTAATATTTCTTGACCCACTATAGGCCATACCACCTGGGCAATAGGCCCAATATGAGTTGGATCACTTAGCCACGCTTCATAATTTAAAAAACGAGCACCGTGAAAATACATGCCACTCAGCCAAAGAAAGATGATGGAGAGTTGACCGAAATGTGCACTAAATCCGTTCCGAGAGATCTCCTCGAAATCACTGGTATGGCTATCGAAATTGTGAACATCAGCAAATAGGTTCTAAATCCAAGTGGTAGTATCAAGCCTTAGCTATTGTTCTTAGAAATCACCCGGTCCGGAAGACATGACATACAATAGTTACGAAATTGTATTAAAGTTGTAAGTAAATTGTATTTAAATTGTATTCTGTTGTAGTTATATATATATTTTATTTGAATGTTGTATGAAAGTCGAAAAATAGTTGTATAATGTATGAATCGTTGCATGAAATTTGTATTTAATTTATCAACACTATCTTTTTACATAAAGTTGTTGATATGTATCAAAATTGTATTAAAAGAGAAAGTTTTGATTGAAAATTCAGAGAGGAAAAAGAATACACCACATACAAAATATATACAAGTCAGATACAGAATACATACAAAAGACATACTATATAAAATTTGTATGAAAATTGTATTTAAGTTGTAGATAAGTTGAAAATAAGTGTATACTATATAATTAATTGTATCAAAATTTATTTTTAGCATATATGTTGTTGTAGATATATCAATTTGTACTAAATTTATTTTTAAATTTATACGCTGTTGTACCATATATTGTTCGAGATGTCGAATTTGAATTCAAAGCTTTCAATTTTTTGATGGTTGTCAACGATGAAAAAGAAATCTTTCTATAGTCATGTCTAGCACTAAACTGAACAGACCAATTGGAATCCGAACTATTTTGGGCTTAGAAGAGTTATATACACAAGAACAAGGTCTCTATATTTCAATTCGAGAACCTTCATCCGTTCCCCTAAAATCACGAACTGCTCATTTTGTTCCTCAAGCCATGTATATATTGTGCGGTTGTTGAAATTGTAGGTATAGTTCTATAAAATTAGCAGAATCCTGAAGCAACGTGCAAAAAAAAATGAACTTTTCCTTCTTTCACCAGCTAAAATTTGCAGAAAACTCTTGCTGAAACAAATAGTTTGTGCTAATAGGAAATCCAAAAAGAAGTGGGACTCACATTAACAAAGCTACTGCAAAATAATAACTCAAACTATGATACTCAAGAAACTTGAACCTCGATGACCTTTAGTAGATTTTCTATGTAATAAAATAAGTCTATGATTAGCAGAATACACTAAAACTTACAAAATAACAAATTTTCACGTTCTTTAACCAATTAAAACTCCCAGAAAATTCTTGCAAAAACTAAAAGCTTCACATATGCAATTTCATTCACAAATTTTATTGAGAAAGAGACGGCGCGAGAGAGTGATTAAGAAAGAAGGAAAAATTGATAAGAGAGGCGGCGATGAATAGGGAGAGAGGAGATGAGAGAGAAAAAAAATAGTGTAACTAAATCCCCTAATTTAAGGTACTAAGAAAAATGTATTGTATTTAATTTGTAAGTAATCCTTGTTTAGGGTGGGTAATATATAAAATTAGAATAATTTCGATATATATGTTTCAAATATTGGATAGGAAAGAAAACATCCATAGAAAAGCATTGCCTAATAACGAAGTTTCTTTATTGAAAGGTCCAATGGGTCTATGGAGCTTCATAAATGGCACCAGGTGACAACACATGATAGGAATTGGCAATTTTTTTAGTCTTATATTAGGTTCGGCAAAGATAACTCCAAATAATTGGTATTATATAGCCAAATTCTAGAAAAACTACTCTCTTATATATTCTTTCTCAAACAATTGGCCTCAAACCGTGTGCTTCCCCTCCCTCTCTTCGTCACTCACTTCTCTTTTTGTTCAGTGCTTCACTCCCCCTTTCTCTCCTTATATTTCTTCTTCTATCTCTTCTCTTTTGCTCTCATAGTTTAGCAAAAATTCTTGTAAATTATGCAAAAAAATCAGTGGGATGAAAAGGTAAGGTTGATCTCACATCAGAGGAAATCAAAAGCAAAAACTAAGAGAGAAAAAATACATGTAAACTTTTTTTCTTCTCTATTTTTTTTTTTTTTTTGGTTGGATTGAACGAGTGAGTATGATTGAAATTGGTTGAAAATACCTAAACGAGGCTATATACAAAATTTGAGCAAGATTAGAAGTGATTTAGACTAGTTTCAGGTAAAAAAACAGACCTAAAAATCCAACTGCGATATTTGTATATCACGTTGTATATCATGTACATCAGTATATATCACACACATGGTTTTTAGGACGTCTATGTATATCACTTTGTATATCGTGTATACGACACAATTTTTTCCTATGGACGACCGTGTGTATCACATTGTATATCGTATATATAACACAAATTTTCATGGATATACATAGATACACATGATATACATGAGATATCACTGATGTACATAGAGATATACACATGATACAATAGGGGATACACATGTGGAGTCGTCTTGAACTTGAGTTTTCAATTTGAAATGTGTTATACAAAGAAGGAAAATAAAATTTTAATATACTTTTTTGATTTACATAGTATTATTATCTTATACACTTGATATACAAATATTAACTATTTTGTTATACACTTTGATATTATTTGTTATATATATTTATGGATACAAAGATAAAAAATTAGAAAAATAATTAAAAAATATTTGGAGTATTTTTGGTTACTACTAAAGGAAATGGAACCTAATTTCTGGGATGATGTTTGCTATGAGAGAAGAGAGAGAGTTTTAAATATTTTTTGCTATTTTTAAGGACATAATTTTGATGAGGCTTCTTTTTAGGACGGTGGTTGAACCATTAGAAGAGAGAGAATAATTTTAAGCTATCATATGCCAAATCCTAAAATGTTGACTTTTTTATTTCAACTGTTGAACCTAGTTGTCATGCCATGCCAAATCCTCTTTGATTTAAACGAATACATTTTGGTCCCCGGGAAGAAGAGACTAACTATTTTCGGCAAAGGTAGACAATTAAAGCATAAACTTTTGAAAAAACTAACATAATAGTAACATATACATATTAAAAAAAACATCTCAAAACTAGTATAGAAACTCATATATTTCCTTTCAAAATTTTGTTTTCTAAAGTTTATATTCGAGACAATTTTCCAAACAAAAAAAGAAAAATAGGCGGTGTTCACCCTTAAACCGGATAGCAATTAAATTTGTACGCAGTTTAAAGGATATTTGGTTTGATTCAATATAAATAATCAAGAATATGAGATAAACGAGTTAAAGATAAAATAAACGATCAAACCAGTAGTAATGTTATGGCCGAACCTGAACGTAGGTTGAATAATAACCTCGTCCTTGATCGGACCCTTGGCTCGAGCCTAGTTGCGAATGAAAAACAAAACAATTAAATAAGAACTTTAGAAATAGCTAGAAAGCGGAAGAATAAACTTGAATTGCTTTTATTTGCGTGTTACAAAAGAAAAACTTCCCCTTTCTATAGTAGGAGAGTTTCATCCCTAGTAGAAGTCTAAAAAGGTAAAAATCTTCATTTCTCATTAATTACTGATCCGTAACCAACATCGAGCGAGATCTGTGCCGTTCACCTTCCACGGAATATCACGGTCCTCTATCCGTCGTGTGTACCCATTTACCGTGTTTCCCGAGGTCTAGAACTCATTCTGGGTCCAGGGCGCGTCGCTTTATCATGCCCGATGATGAGCATGCCGTTCACCTCCACGGATCTCGATACCAAGGGCTCCCAGCCTCAATTTCAATCTGGTGCGTCCATGATCTTCTTCCGTTTTCATCATCGGGAAATCCTGGTATGCATTACCCCCGATTTTACTTGTATACAGATTGTCCCCTCATTTTTCGGAGAGTAGGTTTACCGAAATGATAGATGAACCCCGGTTTATTCATTCCTACGTTACAACTGAGATGACGGGTAAATTGAAACGTCTCATTAGTCGCGTCATTTTGACTTCGGACATTGCTATTTGAACCTTCATACATTGCTTTTTGAATCTTCATATCTTCATCTTCATTCCTCATACATTTTCTTTGAACCTTCAACCTAGACATTTATACCTTCATACCATCTTCAAATCTTCATATTTTTTATTCAAACCTTCATATTCCTCTTCAAACCTTCATATTTCCTAAATTAAAATGGCAAAAACCTCCAAGTGAGTGCCGCAGTAGGATGCTCCTTCATCTTCCCACCAGGCCAGAGATGCCGAGGTGGCCGTTCCCAAAGTGGCTCAAGAGCCCCCATGAAGAGCTTCGTACCTAGGGTTTGCTCTATCGGGAACGACTTCAACGTTGAGAAGACCTCTAGTCAACAAGGCCAAGGCGAGGGAGCATGGAGATATATATGCTCCGTCACTTAAAAAACCCTACTCATAGTTCGAGCAGACTGTAAATGAGAGAGTAAGGATGTGGTCTTCCCTGGGATTAATGACGACATTACTACTCACGTGAATGGGTATTTAAGTGTTTACACTTACCCCTTCACGCTCGCCTCGGTGGACCCCATAGTTCTTGCTTTCTGCAAAAGGTACAAGGTGTGACTTGGGAAAATCCACCCATCCTTTTGGAGGATCGTAATCCTCTTACGTCATTTCGTGAACAATACTGAAACCCCTCGGTTCATCCTCGACCATCTATTCCGCCTATACAGTCCCCAAATTTTTTGAGGGGGTCTGATCAAGCTCGTTTGCCAAGCAAGCAAGGATTCTTTCTCAAGCATCGACAAGGACCGCGACTGAGGCTGGCAGGGGAGGTTCGTTCGGATGAAAATTAAAGACCTGACCCCTCCCGAGTTTCTGTCGTTCCCTGAAAAGTGGAACACATCTCGTAAGTATTGTCTTTCTTGAGTATTCACTTTTTTTATTCCTTCTCTCATTTCACGTGTTTGTTGTCGTGCAGTTGTTTCCCAAGTTCCTAATGCAATTCCCCAATTCAAAGAGTGGATGAGGGGATCTGCAAGCAGATGCCGTACTCCGAGCGTGCATGGCGCAAGCTCTCGAACGGAAAATAGGAGGCCCGATCCCATGGTGAGGTTCTTTCTTGAGTAATCACTTCCACGTTTTTAGCTTATAAAGTGCTAACTCTTTCTCCTTTTTCACAGGTTTGCCTAAGACCACTGAACTTAGTCCATTGGATTAGAATGAGGATCCGTCCTCACTCAAACCACTCGTCCTTTTGGAGGATCGTGATCCTCTTACGCCATTTTGTGAACTATACCAAAACCCCTCGATTCACCATCGACCATCTACTCCACCTATACAGTCCCCGAACTTTCCGAGGGGGGCTGATCAAGCTCATTCACCGAGAAAGTAAGGCTATTTTCTCGAGAATCGATGATGACCGAGACCAAGGCTGGCAGGGGAGGTTCGTTCGTGTGAAAACCGAAGACCTAATCCATCCCGACTTTCTGTCGTTCCCTGAGAAGTGGAATGTATCTCGTAAGTATTGTCTTTCTTGAGTATTCACTTTATCTTATTCCTTATCTCATTGCCTATTTTTTTTGTCGTTCAACTGTTGCCCAAGTTCCTAATGCAATTCCCAGATTCAAGGAGTGGATCAAGGGGATTTGCAAGTAGATGCCATACTCCGAGCGCGCATAACGCAAGCTCTCGAAGGGAAAATGGGAGGCAAGATCCCATGGTGAGGTTCTTTCCTGAGAAATCACTTCCACCTTTTTAGCTTACACAATGCTAACTCTTTCTCCTTTCTCACATGTTTGCCTAATACCACAGAACTTAAGTCGTTGGGTGCGGACGAGTATTTGTCCTTGCTCGCCGAACCCTCTATTTTGGGGCAGCCGGGGGCTGGCGCGAAGGAGGATAAGAAGAATAAGAAGAAAAGAAAGTCCTCGGGTTCCTCGGACACCGAGGCGAAGAAGAAAAAGGTGACCATCCAGGTCCAGATGCCCAAAAAGAGCACCAAGTAGAGGGTACCGGACCCTGATTCTCTCTATCGACTCAGGGACGAGCCCGAAGACGATGACCTTTTTATTTCTCATGGGTTGACCCTTATGGCAGGCGAAGACCGAGAAAGAGGACCATGAGGTTGACTCCCCTCTAACCCGGGAACCAGAGGGAGAGAAGGAACCTACAACCCTCCCAGGAAGTCGCTCCTGTCCCGAAGGAGGAAACTGGTGTCATTGACATCGTGGAGACACCCTCCTATACCGATTCCATGCTCGAAGAGGCCCAAGCGGGCCAAGAGAAGTCAAGCAGGGTGGCAGGGTCTAGATGACGCCCTTAACACGTTCTTCGACGACATGGATATGGCCGCACATGAGAACCTTTTCGGGCTTAGTCACCTGGAGGTCCCGAAGAAGGATGCGCCATCAGGAGCGAACGGTTCGAGTTCGAGCCCAAAACAAGTGAAGCAATTCCCTGCTTCGGGCGTGGACCCCGAGCACAAGAGAATGGTGGCTCGAACAATCTGGAGGATGCTCGGGTCCCGTCTACTCTGGTGAGCATAGCCAGCTACCTTCGATGCCTGGTGACCGAGGAGGAACAAGAAAAAATGAACGAGGTGGGCACGTTGAGCCTATTCAACGAGGAAAAACAGGCCCTGAATCGGGTAAGGCATCAGCCATTTGTACCCCTTTGTGAATGTCACTTTGGTTTTTGATGTCCCCTACTAACTTTGTTGTTTTTCAGGCTTCAGTGCGTCACCATGAAAGTTTACTCCGGTACTGCTTGGAGATTAGCCAGCTCGAGTTCGAGCTCAAAGAGCAGGTATGGAAGAAGGACATGTACAGGTGATCGGTTCCAAGCCTGCACTACTATTGAGTAGCGAGGATGGTCGATGCAGTTTTACCCAACAAGGTCGGGCTCGAATCCACAGGGAGTTAAATGATTTGTAATTAGGTTTATATCTAAGTATAGATGCGTGTTTTGTTCCTAATTACACTTCCACACATTTGGGTTTTGATTCTACTTCTAATTCTATTCTATTGTAAGCAATGATCAAAGCTAAGTACAATATTGTTGTTGGTTTTCAGGTGTTTAAAGGGACTAGGGAGGTGACTTCTACCTAGGTGAGTATATAACGGGCAACAAGAATCTAGGGCAAGCTTGATTTAGTTGGGATCGTAATATAGCTATCACACCCAAGTAATCACTCTATATCTCTCGGTAGTTTGAGTGATTTTTTCCCAATTTGTCTTTCTCAAGTCCAAATGGGTATTCATGAAATTCAAGTGATACTAGCTCAAGTCGAGTATTACTATCTCTAGGTTTAACCCTTTAATTGGGGCTATCAATTTCTTGAGTTTACCCCAATTCCTTGTTATCCTAATTTTCCTAGACTTAGTCCCTCTTTCTCAAGAAGAGACTAAGTCATAAAGGCATGAAGCAGTATTTGCAACCACTAATTCTTCAATTCTAGTAAGAACTAGGCTAAATATCACTAACCCATAAACATTCAAGCCCAAAAATTCAACACCCATTATATACCCACACTAGGGTTGGGTCACAACCCTAGCTATGGGTCTAGCTACTCATAGAAATAGCAGAAATCAAAGATAAAGAGAAGCTAAAATCCATAATACTATATTAAAAGATGAAAATCTAATGTTATAAGGTAAATCTTGTACAAAATTGCCCTAAAGGGAAAACCTAGCTGTTTCACGTGCTCAGCAAAAACATAACATAACCTAAATATGGCAAAAGGTTTTATTTATACTAAGTTGAAATTTTTGGACAAAAATACCCCTATGGAGGTTTCGCGGCCGCGTAATTCCGGCAGCGGCCGCACTCTTGCTTTCGCGGTCGCGTAATTCTGATCGCGGTCCTCATTTCTTCACATCTGGGTCTGGGTTGAACCTTGTTTCGCGGACCGCGTAATTTCCATCGCGTTCGCGTGAGAGACTAACGTGGCTGCGTAATTTTGACGCGGACCGCCCTACTCATTTTTGATTGAATTATGGAATCTCTGGACCTTAGCAACCCCGATGTGCGGAATTTCAATCGCGGTCGCTTCTTTCTGACGCGGTCCGTGTTAATATTTGTTCCCAAAAACCATCTCTTTGATTTTTTATTTCACGGACCTCAAAATAGTGTCCGCATCCACGTTGATACTTTCGCGGCCGCACTTTTCTTCCACAGCCCGCGTTCCACATCTCTTGGACCAGTCTTGGTTTTTGTTCAAGTTTTGACTCCTTTATGAGTGGATTATGGCTCATTTTGAACAATCCCTGTAAGCAAGC
This sequence comes from Nicotiana knightiana, assembly GCA_005239525.1. Taxonomy (NCBI): domain Eukaryota; kingdom Viridiplantae; phylum Streptophyta; class Magnoliopsida; order Solanales; family Solanaceae; genus Nicotiana; species Nicotiana knightiana. The sequence goes on from ML428379.1 coordinate 110,632, forward strand.
ATATTAAGTTAGTTTCTGGGAATACCTTCACATATTTTTGGCTCAAAACACAAGTAAAAGAGAGAAAATAATAGGCTAAAATCCCTACTTATCAACTCCCCCAAACTTAAGCTTTTTCTTGTCCTCAAGCAAATAAGGTAATTCCCACCTCCACAAGAAAAAAAAAGGATATTTCAGCTGGCCTGACGTGACTCCATCAAGCATCAATTGGGACTAACAATTACCCTCAACACAAATGAATTATCAACAACAACATGTTACGACCTTTCGAGCACCATAGTTCTAATGTGACACTAGAGCATCAAGAGTTGACTCAATTCATCAAGGAAGCTCGCTCTCTCACGTAGGTCATTGTGGATTCCAAACTCCTCCTCCTCTACTTCTCCATGAGAAAATCTCACTGTTTAGAATGTAACACTCAAAACAAGGATTGTGAGGAAGTGCGCTCATCACTCTCAAAAGAAGGCCACAAGTCCGGCTCTATGTAAATCACCACTAATGTAAGCTCACTCAACTTGAATTCATATAGGGCTTTAGCGGGGATGTAATGAAGGCTTTTGGATCAAGGTAGGACATAACGGACTATGATGGTTTCATCTTTCCTTAAGCACTCCATTTTCTCATTTCGGCTCATACTTTCTCGACTCTTTGAGTCATTTTTCTTCTTCCTTAGGGGAGCTAGAGAGACATACCATCACTCTTTCTCACTCATGACAATCATTCTTTTCTCTTTTCTCATCATTCCTTGCCTTTCATCATTACATTCTTTGAATCCCTTCAACCTTCTCTTTCTTTTTGACATATTTCTTTTTGGCTTTTCATCCTTTTCTTTGCCTTTCCTTTTCATCAATTCTTTTTTTGCTTTGAACCTTTTATCACTTTCAAATTCCTCGTCTCTCCCCCAAACTTATGCTCTTTCCAATTATTCATCATGAATGCTAAGGAAATATTAGGTGCCAAGAGAGGGTCATTGTAAAATGGATAAAGGCTTGCAATGTGGCTATTGAATGAAAAAGGCTTAGGCTCAAAGGGGTTGACTAGGGATATCATATTGGTAGGCTACGGAAGTTTTCAAAGTTCCAATAGGACCAAGGAGAGACTACAATCCCTTCTCAAGTCGAGCTACACTTAGAATTTCGCCTAGAGAAACATTCAGGGCAAGTTCTAGACTTATTGGCATGAGACTTGGACATGCAATCACTGCCTCACCTCTCAAGCCGATGGATTGTTAAAGTGTAAAGATTCTAGGGCCCACAACAACCCTAGCTAAGATTGAAAATCACAAATGGCTCAAGGAAACCACTCGATGATTGTTTTAGTCAACTCAAGAGTCTCAAGGTCAAAACTAGAGTTATTCTTTGTCAATCAACTTGTCTCTAACCATGACGTCGAAGGTAAACGTGTTAGTGCCAAGTGAAGCCTACTTGAGACACTTTTATTCATTAATACTACATATCAAATCAAAAAGAAAACGGACTCAGTTCCTTAAGAAGGTTGTCACGCTATCCATCGTTGGGAAGAGCCACCCGGTTCACACAACATCCACCTTTGGAAAGAACTGTGGCATTAAGAAAACCAAAGGCTTATTGTTCACACAAAATGTAAAAATAAGCTAAAAACTTAAAAAGAAGCTACTAAAGGAAATAAGAAGCTAAGCTATTAGGGAAAAATAGCGAAGGAAGTAGTAAAGTCAACTACGGAAAGTAAAATGAATATGTACAATAGTGGATTAAAATGAATATATACAAAATGGAACTGAATATGTACATCAAATGGTAAATTTATATACATACCAAAAGTGAAAATAATGATAAGTAAAGAAAAATAAAAATAGTATCATAGTTATTACATGCCAATGCCATCAAATCATCATCAACTCAAAGGACCACCCCCCCCCCCAATANGAAGCTACTAAAGGAAATAAGAAGCTAAGCTATTAGGGAAAAATAGCGAAGGAAGTAGTAAAGTCAACTACGGAAAGTAAAATGAATATGTACAATAGTGGATTAAAATGAATATATACAAAATGGAACTGAATATGTACATCAAATGGTAAATTTATATACATACCAAAAGTGAAAATAATGATAAGTAAAGAAAAATAAAAATAGTATCATAGTTATTACATGCCAATGCCATCAAATCATCATCAACTCAAAGGACCCCCCCCCCCCCCAATAAAATATAGCATTGTCCTCAGTTCTAGTATCAAAATAAGATCAAGGAAAGGTTAAAGAATAAAAAAAACTCCCCATGTGGTCTCTTTCTGCATCGGGTCATGCACATGCGTGGGGTCCTCGGACTGTATAGTATCATCAGCTCCCTCCGGGTCCTCTAACTAGATCTTCACATCCTCTGACTGGGGAACCACAGGGTTGGTGAGCATCTGGATCATCTCCGCAACAATATGTGAAGTGGCAGCCGGCTCCTCAGACTGGCCAGCTGATGCATCTAATGCCTCATGCTCTGCTGCCTGTGCTACTGGGCTTTCTCCTCTATGAGAAAGTCCAGTGGGATGTCTCCAGCAAATCTAAACTTCTCTACCTCCTTCTTCAACAGCTCCACGGACTCCTTTGAGGCCTGGGTCTTCCTCATCTTCTTCACTTGTTTGCCCAGATTTGATAATCTTTCCATGTGCATCCAAAGTCTTCAGGATCTTTGTCTGGTTGTTCAGGAGCTTCTTTTGGTTGGCCAGAAACTCCTTCAATTAATCCTCCAATGAGGGAGGTACCTGAAGCTGTGTTGGGGCTGACTGTGCTGCTACTAACTGGATAAGACATACAACTTTGTCGTAGCTGCCTGCATCCAGTTGTTGATGCTGGATAATGTCTGAGAAACCCGTAGTGCAGTTTGAGGGTAAGTGGGAGAGGAGGGCAAAGATAGTGGCACGATGATGGATGGCCTGGATGAGGAAGGAGGCATGGCACCTGAAGAACCCTCTGCTGTGGAAGGCTATGACCAGGTGGCCACTACACTTGGCTCTTCAGAATGGCCAGTGGAGGTAGTGGATTTTCCTTTGGCTTTTTGGTTGTCCGCTCCTTGAAGGCTGTACCAGGAGAAAGGCTTTTCGGGCTTCACCTTCGTGTCATAGTGCCTCCCCTCTACCCCTTGGTCCTCGAGATACATAGTGATGAAGTTGGGGTAGGGGTAGGATCTTTATTCTTTTCCGATTGCCTTGGAGATATGGTAGGACATGAGGTTCCCCACATTGATTGATACCCCGCCATGATGGATGCTACCAGAATCGCCCGAGAGAGTTGGAGGACACTATCATGCTGGCAGGGGTCAAGCTAGCTGCACACAAATGTGGACCACCCTTTGGTTCAAAGCTGAAGGTGTTCCTGGCTATTGGGACTCTATCTATGAACCATACCGGTGTTGTCCCTGGGATGGCTATTACTTCAGCTAGCCAAGGACATGTTGCTTCATCTAAGACCAGCTTCTCTAATTATTGTACTACCTCCACCACCTCAAATCCGACATATTTGTTCAAAGTGTTGCCATCAAACCAGATCTTTAGGTTCCGTACCTTTGTCACAGTGGTGTCCTTTTTTATGTGGGCAACATTTGCGTAGAACTCCTCGACAAGGTACTCATTGGCATCCACAATCTTGTTGGTGAAGTACTTCCACCCTTTTCTCTCCTCAACTGTCTCTTGACATTTGGATTGTGAGGAAGGAGATCTCTTTCTATGAACTGTCGCTCAAGGGTGAGCGACCTTTGGGGCCACCATTCCCGGAATTTCAAATATGCTTTCTCGCTCACGAATCTGTCAGCCTACACCTCGGGCTTTCTTGACCTAGCCAATCCTCCCACAGTGGTATCACCCCCTCTCCCATCATCCGGGACCTCGTCATCACTATCAATATTCATTGGGGTAGCTGTTGATGCCGGAGTTTTAGCAGGTGGGGAAAATGGTGCCGAAGCCTCACTATCTCCCCCTAATCCATCAGACGACCCAAAAGAGGAGGTAGGTTCATTGACCAATCTGAAAGGTTTTGATTGAGCCTCCAGTTGTTGTTGTGCAGATTCTCCCTCAGAAGTCTCCCGGGATGGGAGGTATTCACTTGAGTCTGAGGAGTCAGCAGGAGGTCTCACGAGAGTATCCTTTTTGCTTATTATACTTTGAGTTGCTAAGGGTAAGGCTTGCTTTCCTTTACCCCGGCCTCAAGAGGATTCTGCCCTCCCTTTGGGGTTGTCACCTCCACCACGGGAACGCACCATTTTCTCCAACACATGAGTAGTGAAAGACAGTTAGGATTGGGTTTCAATCATTGGTTAAAGCATCACAGATGAAATGAAAATAATGCTTCTCAGAAAAGGGCACCGCGGACCCCTTAAAAGTGAACGCGACCGCAAAATTCCCACCGCGTACCGCGTAAAAGTGAACGTGGCCGCGAAGAGGGCAGGCTTAGACTACTGACTCTCTGATCTTTCTCACATACGGACCGTGAAAAATTGGACGGAACCGTGAATGACCCATCGCGGACCGCGTAAAATTGAATGCGGTCGCGAAGGCAACTGATAGACTCTCTGAAGTTCAAAAGCGCGGACCGCAAATACATGAACGCGGCCGCGGAAGTCCAAATGCGGACCACGTAAAAGTAACTGCGGCCTTGAACTCTTATCAGTAGTCAATAATTAAAAGCTAGGGTATCGCGGACCGCAAAAAATTGAACGCGGCCGCATACTCTATCGCGGACCGCAAAAAATTGACCGCGGCCGCGAAATTCAAAAGCGACTGGTACTGACTAACACTTAAAACTAGGGTTTTCACTAATTACCTAAGAATTGAAGAAATTGATCATGCAAAGTTACTAACCCCAGCCCCCATTTGGCATACAAACATTACCCACATGTATTTGAACAACAATTAAGCATTAATTTGACATTATGGTATGCATCTAACCCTAAGTAAAAAAGAAAAATTAAAAAACTGTGGAACCCACCGCCTTACCTGAGCGTGCCATAAAATTTTGTCGTGGTCCGCGCTTTGTTACCTTATGTAGGCAGCTTCAAGCACATGAGTGTGGTCCGCGGAATATTAGTCGCGGCCGCAGAATTACCGCGATCCGTAAAAATTTGAACGTGACCACGGAATTACTGCGATCCGCGAAAATTTGAACGCGACCGCAAACTCTGAAGGATTTTTGACAGTCCAACTTCAGAGAGTTGGCATTTTGGTCTTTTCAGTTACGCGTCCGCCGACAAAAATGTGTGGTCGTGAAGTTCTCATGCGGTCCGTGAACTTCCAACACTTAGGCAAATTTTTCCCTGTCAAAATCCTGCACTGCACAACCAATTCCTACGTACACTTCACAATCAGTTAGTTCAAAACAATGCATATTCTAAGAAGAAAATCAAAAGAAATAAAAACACATGGGTTGCCTCCCAAGAAGCTCCTGATTTAACGTCGCGGCACGACGTATGTTACCATCATCACTTGAAATGGATCAAGGCCACAACGTGGCTATCATCAATCTTGCCAAGGTAGTGCTTCACTAGATGCCCATTGACTCTAAAGATCTCACCATTCTTGTTTTTCAAATCTAGAGCACCGAAAGGAGTCACATGAACCACTTCGAAAGGACCACTCCACTTTGACTTGAGCTTTCCCGGAAACATCTGTAACCGAGAGTTGAATAGAAGAACCAAGTCACCTTCCTTGAATTCTTTGTTCTAGATATATTTATCATGTGTCTTGTCCTTATATAAGGACGAGATGGAATAAGCATGGAAACGGAACTCATAAAGTTCATTTAGTTGCTCTACCCAGAGATTTGCAGCTACATCTCATTCAAGGTTCAATTGCTTCAGCGCCCACATAGCCTTGTGCTCTAATTCAACCGGAAGATGACATTCTAACCCAAATACCAACTGGTATGGAGACATACCAATTGGAGTCTTGTAAACTGTTCTATAGGCCCATAAAGCATCGTCAAGTTTCCTTGACCAATCAGTCCGGTTTGCGTTGACAGTATTGGATAATATGCTCTTGATCTCCCTGTTGGAGACTTCAACCTGTCCACTTGCCTGTGGGGTGATAAGGGGTTGACACCTTATGATTGGCACCATACTTAGAAAGTAAAGTGTCGAAGGCTCTGTTGCAAAAATGAGAACCCCCATCATTAATGATAGCCCTTAGGGTGCCGAACCTTGTGAAGATATTTTTCTTTAAGAAAGCCACCACACTCTGTGCCTCATTGTTGGGCAAAGCCACAACTTCAACCCATTTGGAAACATAATCAACAGCAACAAGGATATGAGTGTTCCCACATGAACTCACAAATGGCTCCATAAAGTCGATGCCCACACATCGAAGATATCAATCTCAAGAATGGTGGTGAAGAGCATTTCATTCTTCTTGGAAATTCCACCAGCCCTTTGGCACTCATCACAACTCCTAACAAGCTCGCTAGTGTCTTATTACAAGGTAAGCCAAAAGAATCCACAACTTAAGACCTTTGTAGCAGTTCTCGCCCCACCATGATGACCACCATAGGGTGAGGAATGGCAAGTTTCAAGGATACTCAATTTCTCTTCTTCTGGAACACGTCTCTAGATAACACCATCATTAAGAATCTTGAAAAGATATGGCTCTCGCCAATAATAATCCAAGAAGTCCCGTTTGAGCTTCTTCCTTTGGTTTGAAAAGAACTCATCTGGGACAATGCCGGTCACAAGAAAATTATCCATATCGGCGAACCAAGGCATCCCGGTCAAAGACTAGGAGAGGAGTTGTTCATCTAGAAATGAATCATTAATCTCAAGGCCATTATGGGGCCTCCCCTCCTCTTCCAAGAGGGACAAGTGGTCCGCTACTTGATTCTAACTCTCTTTTCGGTCTATGATTTCAAGGTCAAAATATTGTAGAAGAAGAACACATCTCATCAACCTAGCCTTGGAGTCCTTTTTACTCATCAAATAACGAAGTGTCGCGTGATCGGTGTGCACAATCACTTTGGTACCCATGAGGTACGGGCGAAACTTTTCCATGGAGAAGACAATGGCTAATAACTCTTTCTTGGTCACCGTATAGTCGACTTGGGCATCGTTCATTGTTTTACTTGCATAATAAACCGGATGAAATATCTTGTTGATTCTTTGCCCCAAAACCGCTCCTACCGCAACGTCGCTCGCATCGCACATGAGCTCAAATGGTAAGCTTCAATTGGGCGCGGTAATGATGGGAGTGGAACTCAACCTATACTTGATAAGCGTAAAAGCTTTCATCCAATCATCATTGAGCACAAACTTGGCATCCTTTTCCAACAACTTGCACAAGGGGTTCAACACTTTTGAGAAGTCCTTGATGAACCTTCAGTAAAACCCTATGTGACCAAAAAAGCTCCTCACTCCCTTGACGTAAGTGGGAGGAGGGAGTTTTTATATCACTTCAATTTTTGCGTTGTCCACTTCAATACCATTCTTGGAGATCTTATGGTCGAGTACAATGCCCTCCTCGACCATAAAGTGGCACTTCTCCCAATTAATCACTAAATTGGTCTCTTCACACCGGGCCAACACTTTGTCAAGACTATCCAGGCATTCTTCAAAGGAATCTCCCACAACACTGAAATCATCCACGAACACCTCTGGAAGTCCTTTACTATATCCGTAAATATTGCCATCGTACACCGCTGAAAAGTAGCCGGTGCATTACACAAACCAAACGACATCTGTGAGAATGCAAATGTGCCATACGGACAAGTGAAGGTGGTTTTCTCTTGGTCTTCAGGTGCAATGAGAATATGGTTATATCTGGAATACCCATCCAAGAAGCAATAATAAACACGTCTGACAAGTCCATCCAGCATTTGATCAAGAAAAGGAAATGGAAAATGATATTTTCGGGTCACTTTGCTCAGCTTCCTATAATCCACGTATACCCTCCAACCGATGACAGTTTTGGTGGGGAACAATTTATTTATATCATTTTTTATCATATTCATGCCCCCCTTCTTTGGGACACATTGTACTGGTGAAGTCCATGAACTATTAGAAATGGGGTATACAACCCCTGCATCTAGCCACTTGATGATCTCTTTCTTGACGACCTCTTGCATGGACTTATTCAACCTCCTTTGATGTTCCATCGAGCGTTTGGAATCTTCCTCCAATATGATTTTGTGCATGCAAAAGGCGGGCCTTATACCCCGAATATCACCTAAATTCCAACCTATTGCCTTCTTCCTTATTTGAAGCACCGCAAGGGTGGAATCTACCTGCACGTTAGTCAAGCAGGAAGAAAGAATAACAGGTAATATGGAACAAGGGCCTAATAAATCATACCTGAGGTGTGAAGGCAAAGGCTTCAACTCCAATGTTGGTGGCTCCTCGATTGAGGGCTTTGTTGGTGGAGTTCTCCGGTTCTCAAGGTACAAGGAAAGTTTACTGGGCCCATATGTATAGGATCCCATTCCTTGCAAAGCATTTGCACATTTTACCAAACCTTCCTTCTCATCCTTATCTTGATTTAACAACACAGCTTCCAAAGTGTCTTCCACATTAATCATAGTACTCATGTCATCAATAATGACCTCAGCCACAAGATCCACAAAGGAACACTCTTCGTTGCTATTAGGCTGCCTCATTGATTTGCACATGTGGAACACAACTTTTTCATCGCCCACCCGGAAGGTGAGCTCCCCAGCTTCCACATCAACCAAGGCCCTCCCTCTTGCTAGGAAAGGTCTCCCCAATATGATTGGCACCTCATAGTCAACTTTGTAGTGCGGGAAAAATGAACTTGTCGACCTGAACTAGCACATCATCAATTATCCCCAACGGCCTCTTCATTGTCCGGTCCTCCATTTGCAATCTCATGGAAGTAGGTCTTGGTTTCCCAATCCCCAACGTCTTGAACACAGAATATGGCATCAAATTAATGCTCGCTCCCAAATAACACAAGGCTTTGGCGAAATCGGAACTACCATTAGTGCATGGAATTTTAAAGGCACCGGTATCTTCAAGATTTGGAGCTATGGAATGCACAATGGCACTCATTTGATGTGTCATTTTGATCGTCTCACAGTTCATTGACCTTTTCTTTGTTACCAAGTCCTTCATGAACTTGGCATATCCCGACATTTGTTCTAGAGCTTCAATCAAAGGCACATTGATGGACAAACTTTTCATCATATCAATGAATTTCTTGAACTGGTTCTCATTGTTTAGCTTTGCGAGCCTTTGAGGATATGATGGAGGAGGCCTTGGCAAAGGAGCCTTGGCTTTCGGCACTACTGTTTCCGGTATTTCTATCACGTGTTCCCTAGACGGGTTCACATCATTTTGGGTCTCCTCCACATTGTCATCAATGTCTATCCTCACCTCATCATTCGCATTGTCATCATTTACTTGCACATCATCCCGACCCCCGGTTCCCTTGATTATTGTTGTTCCAACCCCCTTGGTTTCCATTGCCTCCCCAATTGCTATTGTTGTTTCCACTCCAATTTCCTTGGTTATTTTCTTGATTCCCCCAGTTTTGATTGTTCTGCCCCTAATTGTTCGGATTGTTGTTGTTGCCACTATTCCAATTCCCTTGACCTTGGTTGCCCCAATTTGGATTGTTTCCTTGTGATCTCCGCTGTTGATTTGGAGCATTGCTCCGCTGACCTTGGTCATTATTGGCATACAAAACCTCTTCACTTTGATCTTCATAAGAATCATCTTGATTGTAAGCACTACCACTTTGTTCAAATTGATCTTGATTGTTTTGCACTTGTTGACCTCTCTGTCTTCTTCTGTTGACAATAATGTTTACCCCTTCCATGGCATTTACTTTCTTTGGCCCCTGGACCTGCTGAAGCTGAGCCTTGGCCAGTTGATTCATGGTTGTTGTCAACTTTGCTATGGCTTGTCCATGACCATGAAGTTCCTTGTGAAGGTGGATGATATTAGGTTCACCCTGAGGAACGTTTGTCCGACTTTGCCAAGCTGAGGAGGTGTTCGCCATCTAATCTAATAAGTCACAAGCACCAGCATATGACACTTTCATGAAATTACCCCCAGCGGCTGATTCACCACACACTGTTTAGTTGTGTTGATACCCTATAAAATGTTTGCTGGATCATCGCTTCAGTCATATCGTTGTTGGTGCATTATTTTACCATTGTCTGGTACTGATCCCAAATTTCATGTAAGGGTTCATTTGGCTCTTGTTTAAAGGCTAAGATCTCATCCTTCAATGTTGCCATATGTCCCAGAGAGAAAAACTTTGCTATGAACTTCTCAGCCAACTCATCCCAAGTGGTGATGGAATGGTTGGGTAGCCTCTCAAGCCAATCCAAAGCCTTCCCTCTAAGTGAAAATTGGAAAATCCTTAATCTCAAAGCACCTCAGATACATTCGTCTACTTGCTCCCCTAACATGTGTCTACAAAACCTTTGAGATGCTTATATGCGTTTTGATATGGAGCTCCGGTGAAGAAACCACTCTGTTCCAATAGAGTAAGCATGACATTGGTATTTGAAAATTTCCCTCCCGAATCCGGGGCGGGACAATTGCACTTGTGTAGCCTTCATTGGGCAACACCTAGTGTGCTGCCCTTGGAGGAGCAGGGGGAGGGTTTGGAATGTTGTCATGAGGTGGGCGGCCTCTTGTGCGTACTCTAGATGAACCTCATCCACTTCATTTTCATCTACCTCCTCCCCCTGAGGAATATGTCTAAGAGCTTCATTAAGAGTCATTTGGTACCTAAAGAAATTGACACACAAAAATTAGAAAAACATAAGGAAAGAAAAACAAAATACACAAATACTCAGATATATAGCTAATACCTAACTCCCCGGCAACGGTGCCAAAAATTGATCAGTTCTAAGCCTGCACTACTATTGAGTAGCGAGGATGGTGGATGCATTTTTACCCAACAAGGTCGGGACCGAATCCACATGGAGTTAATTGATTTGGAATTAGGTTTGTATCTAAGTCTAGATATGTGTTTTGTTCCTAATTACACTTCCACACATTTGGGTTTTGATTCTACTTCTAGTTCTATTCTATTGTAAGCAATGATTAAAGCTAAGTACAATATTTTTGTTGTTGGTTTTCAAGTGTTTAAAGGAACTAGGGAGGTGACTTCTACCTAGGTGGGTATCTAACGGGTAGCAAGAATCTAGGGCAAGCTTGATTTAGTTGGGGTCGTAATATATCTATCACACCCATGTGCTCACTCTATACCTCTCGGTAGTTTGAGTGATTTTTTCCAATTTGGATTTCTCAAGTCCAAATGGGCATTCATGCAATTCAAGTGATACTAGCTCAAGTCAGGTATTACTATTTCTAGGTTTAACCCTTTAATTGGGACTATCGATTTCGTGTGTTTACTCCAATTCCTTGTTATCCTAGTTTTCCTAGACTTAGTCTCTCAAGAGAGACTAAGTCATAAAGGAATGAATCAGTGTTTGCAACCACTAATTCTTTAATTCTAGCAAGAACTAGGCTAAATATCACTAACCCATAAATGTTCAAGCCCTAACATTTAACACCCATTAATACCCACGCTTGGGTTGGGTCACAACCCTAGCTATGGGTTTAGCTACTCATAGAAATAGCAGAAATCAAAGATAAAGAGAAGCTAAAATCCATAATACTATATTAAAAGATGAAAATCTAATGTTATAAGGTTAATCTTGTACAAAGTTTCCCAAAAAGGAAAACTTAGCCGTCTCACGTGCTCAGCAAAAACATAACATAACCTAAAAATGGCAAAAAGGTTCTATTTATACTAAGCTGAAATTTCCAGACAAAAATACCCCTACGAAGGTTTCACGGCCGCGTAATTCTGACCGCGGCCGCACTATTGCTTTTGCGGCCACGTAATTCTGATCACGGTCCTCGTTTCTTCACATCTGGGTCTGGGTTGAACCTTGTTTCGCGGACCGCCTAATTTCCATCGCATCCGCGTGAGAGACTTTCGCGGCCGCGTAATTTTGACGCGAATCGCCCTTCTCATTTTTGCTTGAATTATGCACTTTTTGGACCTTAGCAGTCGCAGTCCACGGAATTTCAATCACGGCCGCTAAATTACTTTCGCATCCGCCTCTTTTTGACCCGGTCCACGATAATATTTGTGCCCAAAAAACATCTCTCTGATTCTTTATTTTGCGGACCTCGAAATACTGTCCGCGTCCGCGTTGATACTTTCGCGGCTGCACTTTTCTATCGCGGTCCGCGTTCCACGTCTCTTGGCCCAGTCTTGGTTTTTGTTCAAGTTTTGACTCCTTTATGAGTTGATTATGGATCCTTTGGCTCATTTTGAACAATCCCTGCAAGCAAGCATATTAAGTTAGTTTCCGGGAATACCTTCACACATTTTTGGCTCAAAACACAAGTAAAAGAGAGCAAATAATTGGCTAAAATCCCTACTTATGAACAGGGCTCTTTATGAGCAGCAGGACGAGAAGCTCAATGACCTCTCGATTCTCCAGGCCGAGCTGGAAAAATATCAGAAGGAGGCCTCGACCCTGAAGCAAGAACACGCCGACCTGGTTGAGAAGGTAATGATCTTTGAGGCTAAAAACGAGCAGCTAGTCGTGGTTACTAACAACACAACTTCACAGGTCCAAGAGAATATAGACCTGATCGACCAGCTTCGAGTAGAGATGGATGAGGTCAAGGCCACGACTTAAGTGTGGAAATGCAAGATAGACTTGCTAGCTTCGGAGAAGGAAGTTGTGAAAGCAGAGCTGGCATCGGTCGAGAACAAACTTTGGGTGGCGAAGAACAAAGCTGATAAGTGGTCTCAGCTAAAATGATGATCTCCGGGCACAACTGAGCTCGACCGTCGCGGAAAAGAATGATTTCGAACAAGAATATGCTGCACTGAGGTCCAAACTGGATGCAACCTTTGCTGATGTCGAGGAATTGGTGGTCCAGTATAAGGTCGATGTAAAGATAGCCGAGACCCGCTAGAAGATTAGGATTGAGTACACAAAGCGTCTATCCTGGAGAGAGACCCTCGAAGAGATCCATGCCCGGAGTTTTGACCTATCTGATGAGATTGAAGAAGCTAGGAAGCTCGAGGCCAAGGCAAAGGAACTTTACGAGCCTGAGGTCCTGAAGGCTCCGAGGGCTCCAACAGTTTTGGCGTCGAGTCGGGTCCCAGTGAAGACCAAGCGCAGATGCCTTAGTATTTTTCTAGTTTTTTCCTTATGTATTTTTTTTTTGTTTATTTTGAGGCTGTTCTATCAGGACTTGGTAAATATATCTTGGAGTATATAAATTTTTCCCCTTTCTAGCAATACTGTGTCTTTACTTTTCCAGCATCTACTTGCAATTTTTATTTGCATATTATTTTTGATGCCTTAGCATAAAATCAGATGTAGTTCTGGAGCATATGTCGTTCGAACGGAGACCGGCTTCTATGCAACTTTGGTTTACTTGTGGCTTCAAACCCTCGGTGAGACCGAAGGTTTTAAGCTGCTTAAGTTTTTTTAGACGATGTTTTTGCCAAGGGTAACCTTTTAGTCGGTTTCAAATTTTGGTAAGGGCTTTATTTTGTAGTTACGGACTTTGGACGTCTCCGAGCTATCTTTAGGGTGGTCGTATACTCTTATATTCGGGCACTACCTAGTGTGTTTGGTGCCTCCAGGATTCGGTAGCCCGGGTCGTCCGATTTTTCATTGGGCGACAGTCCCCGAGTAGAGGTAGCCTGTGGGCTTGGCAGTCCCCGAGCAGGGGGTAGCCCGTGGGGTTGTAGGATCTAGGATTGAGGAAGCAAAATGCATAGTAACAAAGTGTAAGGGAAGTAGAAATTTATTTCATTGTTTAATATGCAAGGTATATGATCGAAGGCGCATAAAACTTGTGTCGTGGCTAAAGTGGACTATGTGGGCAGAGTTCATATTATCGTTTGACACTTACAATGAATCCTAACCACCAAGCCTTAACTTTTAGCACATAAAATTTTCTTTTTCCCCTGCTAAAGATCTTAACCCAGGGGTAATGCCCCCCAGTATTCGAGGTCGAACTCATGAGGGCTCAGATACTATTGATCTAATGCAGACGACCATCGATTCTGGTTTAAAATCGGTCTTCAAATCTAAGGTAGCACGTTTTACTATTTGATTCTTAAAAACCTTGCCGAAAAATCCACTACGGGATAAAATCGGTTCAAGGAAAAAAGAGTGCAACACGTGCTTTCAGACCTAATAGCCACATCTGTCCTTGGATAATTACCTTCATACGTTATTCCGATTTATAGCATGATTAAAAAGTAATTGAGTTCGTACATTAGCAATAGTACCGCTTTAAGTGTGTCACGTTCCAGCTGTTAGGTAACTATATGCCGTTTTCCACTTTGAGTTTATATGAGCCTTTGACAGTTATTTCGACAACTCGATATGGTCCTTCCTAATTCGGACTCAGTTTCCCTTAGTTCGGGTTCGTGGTGTGTAATGTTACCTTTCTCACACCAAATCCCCGATTTGAAAGTGTTAGAGGCTGGCTCTTCAATTGTAATACCTTTCTACTCAGTTCTTCTGGACGGACAACCGGACCAGGGTGACCTCCCACCTTTCATCAAATAGTTCCAGGTTCGTGATCATGGCCTCGCCATTTGGCTCTTCGATCACGTACTGGAACCTAGCTCGGTGATCACGCCCAACTATGCCTTATAAAAAGGACTAAGCGGCCGTTGCAAATATAATCCGGTTTACAAATCCGGAGTTGAATCCCACAGAGAACTAAGGTTTCACTATAATTGTTCAATAATGCTAAGAAATACAATTCCAAAAAATTTCCTAATTATAGAGATTATAATATTTATTTCTAACTAATTAAGTAATAACTATTATAAAGCAGTAAAATTATCAACTAACAAGGATGAAATTTGAGACAGAACTAAGGAGGTCTAGAGTTATGATTTCCCCTATTGATGGAATCCCTTCCTGCTATGTTTCATACAAATTTGTCTAATCTTCTCTATCGACCATGAGCACCCTTACTACCGTAAATCTCTCCCGAGTAATTACGACAATTTAGTAGACGCACTCTCCCGAGTTATGCTAGCTGGCTTTTATTATAGCTCACTTAGATCGCACCCAAGGTTTCGTTATCCCTAATCCCACCTTTAAACCCTCAGTTATTGATTCCTCATATACTTTGGGAGTGGTGATGTTCAACAACTACCTAAATATGCACTCTCTCCTGAGTAATACATACTAAATAGGCATAGCTAATTGAGGATCCTTTCAATTAACTACAACAAGAACGTAGTTGAACAAATAGAGATTAAACTTTGGCAAATCTATATTAACATAGCAAGAAGTTCATCCTTCAACAGGTTCCATCAAAATCCTAGACTAAATAAATTAGCTACTCATAATTGTGTTCATAATAACAACAGCAAAATTCATCATGAATGATAAAAACAAAAGGGAGAAAGGTAGAACTCGATGCCGAATTATCCTCCTTGCCTCTTGACTCTTCTTGCCTTGAACAAAACTATAAAAACCTTGATATCCTCTCTTTTGGGAGAGCTGGACCTTTTATAGATTAAGTGGAATTACTCCCGATCTTCCAAAATATCCCCCTGAAGTTACCGCGTTCTGGATGGACTAGCGCGGCCGCGCTAAATACAATATCCACTGTCCCATTTCTTATGGACTAGCGCGGACGCGCTCGTGACCGCGCTTGGGCCACGCTAATAGGCATCAACACTACCCCGTTTCTTCTACTCTAGCGTGGCCGCGCTTGGCCCACGCTAGGGTGGAGCAGCCATTCATCTCTTTTTTTTTTCTTCCTTCACAGACACTTAACTCCGAGAGTCTTTCCTTGCTTTAATTTAGCTCCAACCACTTTCCTATATCCTCATAAGCACGACTTGCTCCTGCAAAACATAAAATCCACAATTAGAGCCATTTTATCATCATTTAACCTTCCTAGGACAGTGAAGCTTAATAAAGTTGGGGTATAAATGGTCGGTGAACTACATGAATCTAGCCTATTGTCAACATCCCATAGTTAAATCATTGCTAGTCCTCGAGCAATCCACCATACTCTACAAAGGTTCCTTCACAAAGCACCCCCCTAACATGTCACACCAAGAACATATCACCAACGTTGCGTCTAGTAGTGTAACATCTTTGCCTCAAGAGTTAACTCTCACATGTCGTGCAATATTCATACTTACTCAATTTACTCTATACAGAGGTCAAGACTTACCTTTCCATCGTGAATCAAATGCCCTCACATCACACAAGAGAGTAATTCCACAAGTAATAACATTAAGAACAATTAGGAACTCAGATAGAAAAAATTCACTCACTCTCAGAAAGAACATTCATATGCCACAAAAATGCACTATAGGCTTGCCCATAGTGTACTACTCTACTAATCGAGCCCATTCAGTCTAAGATCAATTAGGACTTCATTTGATTGTAATGTAGGCTAAGGGACGGGTAGGATATATTTAGATATAGTGACTAACCTCCCTAAGCACTTTTAATACAATTACTTTCACATTCAGAACCAAACTTATGTCAAACTACACATTCCACCACACTTCTATTTGTAATACCCCAAACTCCTTTAGGTGCAATTATATCAAGTCTCCACTTATCAAGGACTACATGTACTTATTTTCTTTTGTCTCTTTTTTTTTCAAGTGGCGCTTATTCTTTCATTTTTCAAAACACTGCACCTTTTTCCACTCAAAAATCAAACCAACCACCCCACACTTTAACTTTTACATACTTCATAACAATTCAAGTGCTCATGGGAGGTAAAGGGGTTCAAACAGATGGGCTGTTCAAACAATTGGGTAAGGTTTGTAATGTGGTTACCAAATAAATAGGCTCATAGGCTCAATGGGGTTAACTACGATAGATCACATTTAGGTGGGTATACTTTATATATCTGGCTTAACAAAGAAATGCCTATATCACTTCTAAGACTGAATAAAGCTACTATTTCGCTTTGCAAACACACAGTGCAAGTTCTAGGCATCAAATGTAGAAGATAAAATACAATACAACTCACACACACATGGCACATGACTCACTCTAGATTGTCTTATCAGAACACTCTCATCTGAGTACTCAAGTCAATTACAAACATACAATTTAAGGCACTCTAACAAAAATCAACAATGAGACTAAGCGTCACACTCTAATGTCTACTGTGTTCAGGTGTAACAACAAGGGGTTCTCTTCCTATCTAAGATCATAGCCCCTAAGTACCTAATAAAACTAAAAACAAAATAAAACAAAAACTACCTATACCCGGTTCAAGCAAAACCCTTGGAAAAGAACTGCGGCACAAAAAACCAAGGGGGAATTGCTACACTACCTAACAAAAGAAAATCTTTTTATGTTTTTTTTCTTTAGACTTAAATCCCTCAAGAAAATTGTCTAATAGATCCATCGTCGGGAAAAGTCCTATCTTTTCTATTTTAAAAAAAATTATTCAATTAAACTAACACAACTAAAATAGCATAGAAAGTCACCTAGACAATTTCCTCACCCCGCACTTGAAATTGTGCATTGTCCCCAATGCACACCCATACATATAAGAGGGTAAAATAAATTCCCTAGTAGGCCAAAGGCCGAAGAACTAGCATCTCATGGGGCACTCAGACTTCTCCCAGGCCTGGTCCTTCGTGCGGATACCTCACACTTAGTTCCAACCATCTGGTTTGCTGTTGCATCCTTCCAATGGCTTTTGTGTTCCATGCTCCTAAAAAATCAAAAAATTGACACTACAAAAATAATACAAGTAGAAAAAAAAACAAAACAAAATAAAATAAAAGAAAGCAGTAAAGTTGGGTTGCCTCCCAACAAGCGCTTGATTTGACGTCGCAAATCACTTTCTATTTCCACTTTGAACTTATGAATTGAGCCCCCAATTTGGCTTCAAGTTTTCGGTTATTCTCCAAGGGTGGTGGAACAAATCTAATTGGCTCAAGCACCCATTGTACTATATTACACTTCTTGGATTTTAGATGAGGTATGTAGTCCTGTCTTTCTGGCAAGAAAATTTCCAGGATATAGGTACCTTGTTCTTCATTCCTTGACTCCTCAATCGGCTCGGATGACTCTATTTCCATATAATCATCCAAGCCCAATGTGGAAAAATGTTTGGAGTGAGGACCAATACTCTCAAACACATGAACTTCAGGACTTTCAACATCCTCAACATCAATGACACTAGAGTCAACAAAATTTATATCCTCAAAGTCCTTGGCTGACTTTAGTCTCACTTCTTCAACATCGACATCCTAAAATTGTAGTTGGCTAGGTTGTTGATGTTCTACTCTGACCTCCTTAATTAACACCTCAAATTCACGCTCTTCTTGGCTACTATCCCCAATATTGTCTTATTGAGCATTAACAACTCCAACCACTTGAATCAATTGAGCCTCCAACTTGCGAATAGTTGCCTCTTGCCTTTCTATCTGCAATTGTTTCTCATTATTTTGTTCCAGAAGGCACTTTAACATATCCTCGATCTTTTTCAGGTCATCATCCCTAGGTTCTTTGTTCCTATTAACTTCACAAGAAAAAGAAGAACCATCAAAGTAAGGGGTTGGGGGAAGGTAAGAAACATAAGCAAAATCATGAAAGTGACCATCTTGACCACCACACATATCACACACATTCCACACATAAGATTGAGTTGGTGCACAAAACTCGCTCTCGGGAATATTTTGATAATTTTGCCCTGGGTGGTTTCCTCCACAATATGCATAACGAGGATCAAAATTAGAATTACCAACATCTAAACTCTCATAATTCCATGATGCCATGTGTTTCAAATTAACAAATAGAACTAAAATAAAGAAACTAAAAATCAAATACTGAAAAGAAAAAAAATTCGAACTTGAAACATAGCAATATGTACACCTACAGCTACACCATTAGTTCCTCGGCAACGGCACCAAAATTTGATTACGCCCAACTATGCCTTATAAAAATGACTAAGTGGTCGTTGCAAATATAATCCGATTTACAAGTCCGGAGTCGAATCCTACAGAGAACTAAGGTTTCGCTATAATTGTTCAATATTGCTAAGAAACACAAGTCCAAACAATTTCCTAATTATAGATATTATAATATTTATTTCTAACTAATTAAGTAACAGCTATTGTAAAGCAGTAAAATTATCAACTAACAAGGATGAAATTTTAGACAGAACTAAGGAGGTCTAGAGTTATGATTTCCCCTATTGATGGAATCCCTTCCTGCTATGTTTCATATAAATTTTCCTAATCTTCTCTATCGACCATGATCACTCTTACTATCGTAAATCTCTCCCGAGTAATTACAAAAATTTACTAGATGCACTCTCCCGAGTTACGCTAGCTGGCTTTTATTACAGCTCACTTAGATCGCACCAAGGTTTCGTTATCCCTAATCCCACCTTTAAACCCTCGGTTATTGATTCCTCATATAATTTGGGAGTGGTGATGTTCAACAACTACCTAAATATGCACTCTCTCCCGAGTAATACATACTAAATAGGCACAGCTAATTGAGGATCCTTTCAATTAACTACAACAAGAACGTAGTTGAACAAATAGAGATTAAACTTTGGCAAATCAATATTAACACAACAAGAAGTTCATCCTTCAACAGGTTCCATCAAAATCCTAGACTAAATAAATTAGCTACTCATAATTGTGTTGATAATAACACTAGCAAAATTCATCATGAATGATAAAAACAAAAGGGATAAAGGTAGAAATCGATGCCGAAATATCCTCCTTGCCTCTTGCCTCTTCTTGCCTTGAACAAAACTATAAAAACCTTGATATCCTCTCTTTTGGAAGAGCTGGACCTTTTATAGGTTAAGTGGAATTACTCCCGATCTTCCAAAATTGCCCCCTGAATTTACCACGTTTTGGACGGACTAGCACGGCCGCGCTCGAACCACGCTAAATGCAATATACAATGTCTCGTTTCTTCTAGACTAGCGCGACCGCGCTCATGACCGCGCTTGGGATGCGCTAATAGGCATCAACACTGCCCCGTTTCTTCTGCTCTAGCGTGGCCGCGCTAAGGCCGTGCTTGGCCCACGCTAGGGTAGAACATCCATTCATCTCTTTTTTTCTTTCTTCCTTCAGACGCACTTAACTCTTAGGGTATTTCCTTGCTTTAATTTAGCTCCAACCACTGTCCTATATCCTCATAAGCACGAATAGCTCCTGCAAAACATAAAATTCACAATTAGAACCATTTTATCGTCATTTAACTTTCCTAGAACAGTGAAGCATAGTAAAGTTTGGGTATAAATTGTTGCTAAACTACATGAATCTAGCCTATATCACTCGGTTCTCCCACCTCATTTGGTATTAAGGCTTCAGCTCCATAGACCAAAGAAAACGGGGTGGCCCCGATGCTCGATTTTGAAGTCGTGCGGTATGCCCACAGTACATCGATTAGGATCTCCTTCCATCTCTCATTCGAACCGCTTAACATCTTTTTCAGGTTTTAAAGTATAATCTTGTTTGTTGATTCTGCATACCCATTCCCATTAGGATAATAAGGCATCGATAGTATCTTTTTGATCTTCGAAAAACATAATCACCTTGTTGCCGACGAATTTTTTCCCGCTGTTGCAAACAATCTTGGTCAGTATCCCAAATCGACATATTATGTGAACCCTTAAATCGGATAACAATTGTACGTTGTTTTAAGGATATGTGGTTTGATTCTATACAAATAATCAAAAATATTAGATAAAGGAGTTGAAGACAAAATAAACGATCAAACCAGTTGTAATTTTATGGCCTAGCCCGAACCTAGGTTGAACAGTAACCTCGTCCTCGATCAAACCCTTGGCTCGAGCCCAGTTGCAAATGAAGAACAAAACAATTAAATAAGAACTTCAACAGTAGCTAGAAAGCAAAAAATAAACTTGAATTGCGTTGATTTGCGTGTTACAATGTGTGATACAAAAGAAAAACTTCCCCTTAATATAGTAGGAGATTTTCCTCCCTAGTAGAAGTCTAAAAAGGTAAAAATCTTCCTTTCTCATTAATTACTGATCCATAACCGACATCAAGTGAGATCTGCGTTGTGATATCTGGTTAGGTGCAAATATCATGACCCTATATCTATCGTGTGTAACTGTTTATCGTGTTTCTCGAGGTTTTAGAACTCGTTCTTGGCCTGGGGTGCGTCGCTTTATCATGTGCGATGATGAGCACGTCGTTCACCTTTCATGGATCTCGATACGAAGGGCTCCCAACCTCGATTTCAATCTCATGCGTCCATAATCTTCTTCTGTTTTATTACGGAGAATTCAGAGTATGCATTACCCCCGATTTTACTCGTATACAGGCGAAATATATACGGCTATTTAAACTTGTCCAGTATTATAACTTAGCTACCTCAAGTGAGGCTTGTACCTATTAGCTACTTCAATATGTGTCTATCAAACATAAAAAATTAATCAGTAAAACAAATCTGGTGTGCGTATTTCACACACGCTGACATGGCAGAACTTAACGAGTAAAAAGAACCATGTGGCTTTTCACTTAAGTTAATTAAATATCCTTTTAAAAAATTATTTTAAGAGATAAAGCCCCTCCACTGTGCCATATCTTTACATCCCCCACCCCAACCCCTCCCCTCAACCCCACCTTTCTTCTTCATCAGTATCCTTTTCCCCCTCCCCTTTAATCATTTTTTAAATTTAAGAACCAACCTATTGTAGAAGTAGCAAACATGGTTGGGTGTAGTTTTAGGAAAAGATTACATTTTGGTTACTTTCTCTCTTCTCTTATGTGAGATCCGTCGTCGGCAACCACTAGTCGGAATTCGGTCACCACTGTTTCAACCTCCATCTTCTCACCAATTCATCTCCTCCTCTAACGACTTGAACCATGGCCCACCCATTGACATTGTGTGACCTAAAATTTAGATCTAGGTTTATACAATTAGATTTGTAGTGAAACAGGTTTGATCTTAATCAATATTAATATCCAAATAATAGATCAACTGTATTTATGGAAAATATCCCACGTGTGCTATTCGATAGAAACAAATAATAATAATAATGGAGCGATGAATGACTCAAGAATATGAAAGAGAGCAATTGTTTACTCTTAAAAATGGATAACAATTAAATTTATAAGTGGTTTTAAAGATACATGATTTCATTTGGCACAAACTGAGAAAATATTTAAATTGATATTAGAAATTGACTGTAAATAAAAATATAGCAAACCAAATATAATATACGACTTTGGCCCTCGATCTAGGTCGCCCTCGAACCAAATGAATATGTTATTGAGAATATGAACTGAGCAACAGAGTATTGAAATCTTAAGAGAGAAAATGTAATATATTACTTTGTACTGTGTGAATCTCCCTTTTACAAAATGATTAGAACCCCCTTTATATAGTAGAGGAGTTCCACTTATGGTACAATTCTAAATACAGTAAGAAATCCCATGATTGGCCGATTAATCGATCTTGACTTGATACGTGCCGAGATTACCACTGTGATCTTCGCTCGATCACGGATATCTCAACTTTCTGTTATTTGGATCGGAAGGCTTCCCTCGATCTTACTCGATCTCTATCCCCCTCGGTCTTTGATCTTGGCTGATCTCGATCTTCATCAGTCCCTGAGTTACGAGCTTGGCAACCTGACTTTGAGTCATGGTCCGGTATGGCATGGGGTCGAACCTTAGCCTGCCACCCCAGTATCGATTAATCATATAAAGAGGGAAAGACCGATCTTGACCATATACAGATATTCCCCTTGTTTCTCATAAATAAAATGACAAGAAACGACTCGAGCCCTCAATCTTCACCTCGGTACATCATGACGTAAGTAGCAGAGGTGACCGAAACGTCTCGTCAGTACAGTATCCCAGGCATTTAATGTACGTCAGTCAACGGTCAGCCATTACCGGCTTTGAACTGTCATTGAGAAACCATAAATACCTTACTTCTTCATTTTTTCAAGCTTTACTTTCAAATCTCTTTTACTCTAATCTTCAGAACCATTTGCCTTCTTCAAAGCTTCATATTTTCAGATCTTTGAGTTTCCTTGCTTGTTCTTCCCCAAAATACCGGGTATTCTCTTTCAATTTATATTCTTCTTTTCCCATAAAACTAAATGGCTAAAATTTCAAAAATGGTTCCGCAAAAGTAAATGCTTCCTCATCCCGGCTGGCCGGCGAGGGACCAGCGGCGGAGCCACGCCCTGAAGAGTTCTTTCCCGAAGGGTGTGTCATCGACTCCGACTTTAAGATTGAAAGGACCTCCTCAGTTCCAACTCGATGCGAGCCGGTTGAGGTATATATGATCAATACCCAATAGTCTCCTCTACCAAGTTAAAAAAGATTGCAACTGGGGTAAGAAACATGTGGTGGTGCTTTCTCCAGAAGAGGCAATCACCACCCACGTGGAAGGGTTCCTAAGTTTTTACACTTACCCCTTTACGTTGGGTCCCCTCGATCCAATCATCATAGGCTTTTGCAAAAAATACGAGGTGACCCCATTTCAAATTCACCCCTCTTTCTGGAGGATCGTGATATTACTCCGTTATTTCGTAAGCAAAATCGATGGGCTTCCCTTCACCCTCGACCACCTCATATGCCTATATAACCCTAGAATCTATCGAGGTGGGCTAATAAAGCTTCAAATTTGGCCGCCAGGGCACCTTTCTCAAGCATAGATGAAGGTAAAGACCGGGGCTGGATGGGCCGATTTGTCCGTGTGAAGACCCCGGACTTGATCCTGACTGAGAGTATGCCATTTCCTGAGAAATGGAATATGAATCGTAAGTATAATTTCATCCTAAATTTCTGTTTATTGTCTTCATTTTCACCCTTTTTTATCAGCGTTTTACTTGGTACTGTCGTTGCCTGGATGCCGAGTGCGGTTCCCCAGCTCGAGAACTGGGTCAGGAGCCAAGTATCGCAGTCGGCACATGCCGAGTGCGCTTGGCGCGATTTGTTGAAGGGTCGATGGGAGGCTAGTAGCCACAGTAAACCTTTTCTATGACTTACTAATTTGACCAATATTCGAACATTTTCCTAAGCTTACTTAATTCCTCCTTTTATAGGTCTCGGGAAGGACGTGACAATGAGACCCCCGTCTGTTGATGAAGAGATTCTTCCCCCGCCACCTGTCTCGAAGCCGGTGAAGGACAAGAAGAGAAAATGGGATTCGAACTCTGAGGGGCAGAAACCCAAGAAGAAAACAGCCCATAAACTCAAGGGGGACATCATCCCTCTAACATTGGAGTCAGTCCAACGGCTAAGAGATGAAGAAGAAGAAGAAGAAGAAGAAGAAGAAGAAGAAGAAGAATATGACTCTGGTCTGGTGACCCATGTACGAGCTGACATTGAGGCTCGAGGAGCTGCTGAGCTGGTGGGAGCTCAAACTGCTTTACCTCAACTCGATGAGATTGAGGGGAAAACCTCGGCCGAAGTCCATGAGCCAGAAAGATCTGAACACGCTTCACCTCAAGATGAGGAGGCTACTGAGGAAGCGATTGACGCTGGTGCTGGAATCAAGCTTGAGGCCCCCCGGGATGAAGGTGGCGCCCCTAAGGATTTACTTGGGGTGATAGACATCGAAGATTCCCCCTCATTTCCTTCATTCACTAGGTCGATGATACAAGAAGCTAGGGTGGCGGAGACTTGCAATGGGGAAGAGGTCCACGGAGCAGAAGACCCTTTTCGTGGTTATTTTATTGGAGTGGAAGATGTCGCCGGTATGAGTGACTTAGAGGTACCGAAGAAAGGCTCGAGTGAGGCTTCCTTGATCTCTAAACTGACCAATCAATTTCCGGCCCCCAGTGTTGATCCCGAGCGTAATCGATCAATTATCATCTCGATCTCGGAGGATGCTCGTGTTCTTTTCGCCCCCGTAGGGGTGGCTAGCTATCTTCGATGCTTGGTCACAAAAGAATACCAAGCCAAGATGGATCAGGTGGAAACACCCTGTCTTTTTAACGAAGCCCACCAGTCTCTGAATCGGGTAATTCCAGATTTCCTTGTCGGTGCCAATTTTCATACATAGACTTTTCTCCCTTTATATAACTCCTTTTTCTATATTTGTAGGCTTCAGTGCTTCGCCATGAGGCTTTCTTCCGATCCCGAGGGGAGCTGAGTCTGTACGAAGCCGAGATCTGAGGGCTTACTAAGGAAAATGATGCCTTCAAGCTTCTCAGTGAGCAAAGAGAAATGGAAGTTAAAGTCCTCTGTGCTGAGCTAGAAGTGGCTCAAAAAGAACACACTGACCTGGCCGAGCAAGTAATAAGAATGCTTGAAGTTAGTGATGTTTACTCGGGCATGGTGACTAATGGTTCGAACCCCCAGGTCCAAAAAAAACTCGATATGATCTAGAAAATTAGTACAGAAGTAGACGCAAAGAAAAGGAGACTGCCCTAGCACAACTGCCCTCGGATGAAGTCCAACTTCGAAGCATGAAAGAGAACACCTTGGTGCAAGCCAAAAAAATCGAGAAACTCCAATCTCAGTTGAGTTCAGAAATTTCTGATCAGGAGAAGTTGGTCACAAAGCTCGAAGCGGACAAATCGGAGGTCGAAGAGACCAAGGCCAATGTTGATGCAGTGGTGGCTATTTACCGAGCTGATGCCGAAGCTGCTCAGGTCCGAGCAAATTGGGTCTCCTATCACGCCAAACTCTAGCATCGAATGGATACTCTTGAGAAGATCCATGCTCGTGGATTCGATCTTACAACTGAGACCAAGAGCGCTAAGGAGCTCAAAGATGAAGCTAGGGGGTTAGCTTACCCTAATGATGATGATTCTGAGAACCTGAGCAGATCCAAAAGTGAAGAAGGCTCTGATGGTGAAGATGCTTCTCCCGGAGATGACTAGGTCTTTTTAGGATTTCATTTATTTTTTGTTTCTGTCGAGGCTATTTCAGCCTTTGTAAAGAACTTCCATCGGGTCGTGTTTCCCTTGTAAATGACTTTTGATGCATATATGAAAAACCTTTCTTTCCTTTTTTCAAAGGTCAAAGCACCTTATAAAATCACGAAGTTGTATTTTAAGATCCGAGGTTGAGACGATTTGTTTGAAACCGAATCAAAGTAGCCTTTAGACTTACGATCGAGCGAGGACCTGCTCGAACTCGACATAAGGTGGCCCTTAGGCTTTCTAGTCGAGTGGGAATGATCTCTTGAACTTGAAGTAAAAGTATCCCTTAGGCTTTAAGGTCGAGTGATCACTTGCTCAAACCCGAAGTAAAGTGGTCCTTGGGCTCGATAGATAGTCCCCCAATGAGAATTTGCTCGAACTCGGGTTAAGGTAGCCCTTGGGCTTTATAATCGAGTGAGGACTTTCTCGAACTCGAAGTAAAAGTATCCCTTAGGCTTTATGGTCGAGTGAGGACTTGCTCGAACTCGAGATAAAGTAGCCCTTAGGCTTTATGGTCGAGTGAGGGCTTGCTCTAACTCGAGATAAGGTAGCCCTTGGGGTTGATAGACAGTCCCCGAGTGAGAATTTGCTCGAACTCGGGTTAAGGTTACCCTTGCGCTTTATGATCGAGTGAGGACTTACTCTAACTCAAAGTAAAAGTATCCCTTACGCTTTATGGTCGAGTTAGGACTTGATCGAAATCGAGATAAGGTAGACCTTAGGCTTTATGGTCGAGTGAGGGATTGCTCGAACTCGAGATAAGGCAGCCCTTGGGCTTGATAGACAGTCCCCGAGTGAGAATTTGCTTGCTCGGGTTAAGGTATCCCTTGGGCTTTATGATCGAGTAAGGACTTACTCGAATTCAAAGTAAAAGTATCCCCTAGGATTTATGGTCGAGTGAGGACTTGCTCGAACTCGAGATAAGGTAGCCCTTAGGCTTTATGGTCGAGTGAGGGCTTGCTCGAACTCGAGATAAGGTAGCCCTTGGGCTTGATAGACAGTCCCCGAGTGAGAATTTTCTCGAACTTGGGTTATGGTAGCCCTTGAGATTTATGATTGAGTAAGGACTTACTCGAACTCTAAGTAAAAGTAGCCCTTAGGCTTTTGTATTTTTACTTCTTTTGTGTCTTTTTTGAAAGCCTGTTTTGTTACAAATTTCGGACGTTTCCGAACCGTGTTAAACTAGTCGTAGGCTTTTAGTTCGGGTATAGCCCAGTGCGCTTGCTTCCTCGAGTTATCCAGGCTTGCCTGAGACAACAATCCCCGAGTGGTTATGGCCGTGGATTTTAAAATTCTAGGGTTGCCTAAAAGGTCTTATGCCCTCGATTCTTAATGGTTTGATATGTTGGAGTTTTATTTTTCGGACGGCAGCCCTGAGTGTGGGGGTGATTATTCGAACTTTGGTTATGATCGGCTCTTGAGCTCATTCCATAATAGATCAAAAGTATGGAATTCTAAAGTAGAAAAAACTTTTTATAAGACGTGAGATAATTATAGGGGAAAAATACTTCTCTTTATTATTGTGAAAAATGATTACACATGCATACACATTTTGTGCCAGGCTTGAGCATCCTATGTGGGCACAGTTTGTTTGATCATTTGGCCCTTACAAGTCTCACATGTCGAGAACCCATTATTATGAAGTAATTCCCTCGCAGCAAAGCTGATATTTAAGGGCAATGCCCCCCAGTTTCGAGGTTGGTTGTAGAAGAACCTCAGATACTGTTAGTGCTGTCTTTGACACTGATTCGTGATTGGCCTTCAATCTTAAGTTAGTTCGATGCGATTTCGCCTCTACAGTCTCCATTATACGGTTGATATCGATCTCTACTTGACCTTGGTTCTCGGCCGATGTCTCTCTTGATTCTATCCATGGGCCTGATAGGATAAACAGACCCAAAAGGAACTCCCAGTTGATCATCCTCGACCCTGGTCTTCGACTGGTATTTATTGTGCACATCGGCCCAAGTGACAATTGGATATTCGATCAAATTCTGCTTCAACCGTTGTAAAGCCACTGAACTTTGAGCGTCTTGAGTGAAAGCTTGAACATCCCAATCATCGGTGACCGGTGGTAAATCCATTCGTTCCATTTGGAATCGAGATATGCATTCTCTGAGTGTCTCATTGTCCTTCTGTTTTACCTTGAAAATGCTTGACTTCCTTGTTGCGACCTTAATGGCTCTGGCGTGTGACCTTACGAAAGAATCTGCAAGCATAGTAAACGAGTCAATAGTTTTTATAATGGCAATTGTTTTCAATAATGAGTCCAAGTCTCATGGAAAAATTCGCAAATATCTCCCAGATAATGAATTAATGAATATATTCCTTTGAGACAATGGGTACAAATTAAGTTTAGAAGTGCAATATATAAGAGTTTAAGTTATGTACTTCGTAAATAAATTTTTATATAGCAGGTTATCTATCTTATTTTCAAGATTACAATCTCACAAAAAATCATCCAACTACACACACATTTTGATCAGCTTCCATCCAATTTATTTTTGGTGATGGTATATATATTTCATTGTGCATGACGTATAAGATATTAATTAGTTTGACTTATATAATGTGTTAGTAATGACGGGAAAAAAACTAAAATAGTGGCAGGTTAACATCATTTCGAAATTAAAATGAGAATAGTTTAATGAATTTAAATTATTGAAAGTTCTAAAAGTAAAAGAAGACCGATTTAATACGTTCCAAAACAAAAAGAGTGCAACAATAATTGGCCAGTTAGAGTGATATAGTTTAATGATCATATTGTTGTGGGGAGTCCATGGCTTTTCAAATCGACCAAAAACAAGGAAAATCCTTAAGTATTGCTCAGTTGAGCTCTTTAAGTATATTTGTGTAAACGAAAAACTCCGGTATACAGACTGTTTCATATGAGATAATTCAAGTTGGCATTCACATAATGGAGCAGCATTCTGGATTGGAGTCTCTAATTTCGTAAACTGGGTACTGAGGTACAGAATAAACAGGGCAACTGTAAGATGGCGACTGAGGCAC
Organism: Nicotiana knightiana; assembly: GCA_005239525.1. Lineage (NCBI taxonomy): Eukaryota > Viridiplantae > Streptophyta > Magnoliopsida > Solanales > Solanaceae > Nicotiana > Nicotiana knightiana. The sequence continues at coordinate 139,495 of ML428379.1, forward strand.
GGTAGCTGAAGCTTCAGGCCTTGTATCAGAATTTGTATTATTGTTGGCGGCGTCATCAACGGGGCCAACACTAACCAGCTGCGCCTGACCCAATTTCTTCCTGAGGGAGTTTGTAAGAACTACTGTGTCAATCTGCTCTCCCAACACTTCTAATTCGCAACTTTCACCTCTCTGCATAGCCGCTGATTCCACTCCTAAGTAAAAGGACACCAATAAAATAATAACGGACGTCAAATAGACCGGTTGAATTGAATTTGGGCAAGTTAATATGGGCAGAATATAACTTTAGCTGATACGAATTTGGTCAAGATAGCTAAACAATGGATCACAGTGTAATTTGTCTAACTCTAAATAAGTTTTAACTTTTTGTTTGGTTTACTAAAGTATAATTTATTTAGTCACAAAAAAAAAACTAATAAAACCCTTTTTCTTTAGGAAAAATTATGTGAGGCAGCAAACATATACGCTATATTTACTATCCGTAGCTATACTTTCAAAAAATTACAATTCGTAGCTATATTTGAATTTTATAGCAAATTCACATGTAGTACTGAAACAAAAGATCGATTGTTTTGAACTAAAACAAGAGAGCAACAAGCTCTCGTAACTTAGTTCTTTGGACCACCCGCTTATTAAGTGGAGGTCTTGAGTTAATTTCGTTGTGTGAACGAATATATATAGTCGATACATGTTTTTATTCTTTGTATACACTCTTCTTGTATTTCACCTTGGTTGTATTTATGTACGTCCCTATATTTCACCTTGGTAGTATTTGTTGCGCAAACGAATAGCATAACGAATACAATTGATACAGATTGTATTCGAATGAATACAGTTGACACATGCTATATTCGTCGCGCGTTTGAATACAAGTGATACAAACTGTTAACAATTGAACAGTAGCATAGAATAGTAACTAGGCAAATTATAATTGCATATAATGATGCTATAAACTGCAGTGATTTATGAGAATTCTTAACGTCTTTAATATGAACACATTTAATATATCAAACAAGTTTTTTCGAAGTCTTATGAGTCAATTTGAACTACATGGCAGTCCAGCTGTATGTGCATGTATCACATGTATTTGTGATGTTGTATGTTGTCGAAACTGTGTTAGAACAAACTGTTAGAAGAAACAGAAAATCAGTAGATGATATGAAATATTCCGAGTCCACAATTTTCTTGTGCGTCCTTAAGGAATTTTAACCCCCTCACAAGTTGCCAAGGTAATGGATTAAATCCTCTCAGGATGAAATGGAATAAACCTTCCTGCAACAGTGGCAATACGAATTGCAGGATACCAATGAACTCAAAGAACGGAGCAAAATCACACTTACGATTAGAGAGAGACTGTGAATAGAATGCCGTATTTTTCAGAAGGAAATTCTGGATTTTCAGTTAGTGAAAAGGAAGTCATGCCTCGGAATTTATAGGCAGTGTGATGTCTGTTCAGGAAGAGGTGTCTGTTCAGAAAGGAAAGGCAGCGTTTGGATTATACGTTTCAGTTAATTCCGTTAATGAACTGTCGATCGATCATTTTCCAAATCCAAATCCAAATCCAAAGCCGAAGTCGAGCCGAGCGACGACGACGGCGCGAGAGTTCATTCTCTTCAACTCATTTTAAGAGCTCTAAGAAGTGATTATATATTTGTACACACGAGTGTAGTTGTCTTTCACCAATGTGGTACAAAGTTCATGACAAAACTCACTTGATTCAAATTTTCATTTCCCTCCATTTTATTTCTCACCATGTTCCAATTCACACTCCTTGTCTTTAAAGCCCAATGGCTTTATAGTCCAATACTGTATTCATGAATACAGCGGTAAAAAGCGCCTAAAATCAGGGCAGTCCAGCTGTACACGCATGTATTCACATGTATTCGGGCCATGTATTCATGAATACAACAGCAAAAAGTGCTTAAAATCAGGCAGTCCAGTTGCACGCGCATGTACTCACATGTATTCGCGCTGTTGAATTCATGAATACAACAGTAAAAAAACGTCTAGAATCAGGGCAGTCCAGCTGCATGTGTATGTATTCACATATATTCGCGCCATATATTCATGAATACAGTAATGACAATCATCCTAAAAATATGTATGTCCAGCTGTCTAAGAGATAGGAAAAACATAATAGTGCATTTCATGCCTTATTTTATGCCTCAATTGTAGTATATACCATAAATACTTATTTTTCTATAAAATATAAAAGGTAGCTATCGAAAATAATATTTTAAAATAATTTTGATTTATAATAAATATGGTGTATACCTGTGTATGAACTTCTAGCATATTATGCTAGAACTCCAACACACGGAAAGTTACAACATAATATACTGGAGATTAGAGTATTTGTGTATGAACTTCCAGCATATTATGATGGACCAGTATATTATGCTGGAACTGCAGTATATTATACTGGAATATTTTTCGGATTTTGAACATTATTTTCGTTCAAATTTATCTTTACATGAAAAGTTTAAATTTCGATTACTTTCGAAATTGTGACTATTTTTTTAGTTACCACTTATAAATCTAACTATTTTTTAACTTCACCCGCCTAAAGTTTGGCTGGATTAGGTGTATCATATTTTCAAGGGCTAATTTGCCATCCATATATAAAACCAATCCTAACAATTCTACAATATTTTGATTGAAATCACAGAAATCAAGAAACTGAAAGGAGAGACAAGCACCTAGTTGAGAAACAGCAATCTTGAAAGCCTTGGTCCGAGATCTCTGATCATTTCCATCGATATATAATTTGATAACTACCTTTTGCTGTCCAATTTATGAAATTATGTCAGATAAGCATTACTCTACCAATACCACAAAATAAAAAGTAATACACGCTACATGTCGTAGAGTTAAAACTCAGATTAAAATTATATTTAAAAATTAAACACGCATACTTTCATTTTCCTAATCTTGATTGAGAACTTGATATGCAATATAATCAATAAGGAAAGAGCGGAGGAGGAAGAGTTTCTAAATTTTGAAATGTTCGGAAATTGCCTTCTAAATTTGGAGTATTTATAGTTGGCCATAAGCACGAAAAAACACGTATTAAGAGACAAAATATCACTCATCCACCCCCTCCATACGTCATGGATATGACTTAATCATTTTGATGTGTGATCAACAAGCAAAATTACAAAATTAATCTTCCATTGATATATAAAAAATTAATTAGTCATCTTCCTTGCAATCCCTAGGAATAAAAAAAGTCATTGCAGTTAAGTGAGAATGCGGCTGGCCGATGGAAATAGTTCGGAAAATTACATTAGCTTATTTCCTAAAATAGCATAATTTCTCTCTGGAGAGTAAAAAAAAACCCTCGGTGTACGAGGTATTTTGCGTTCACGCAGAATTCAGGAAAGGGTTGTACCCTAAGGGGTGTGACACAGACATCCTAACAATTTTCACCTTTCGAGTGATCATTCTCGATACAAGTTTTTAATATTGAATTTTCCTTAATATATATGTCTCCGTCACTTGTAGTTATTTATCATGCAATGAATGACTGATAAAGGATCCGATCACAATAGCTTCTGAATTACAATAGCTTATTCCTGATTTCCTGAAATTCATCTTTCTCTGGGACCTGGGTTATGAATACTAACCTGGGGTTTGCATTGAAATGTACTTTTTTAGTGTTCTTTTTCATTTTCGTATGTCATTCTGATATCACGTAAATTGTTGTATTTACCATCTGTAAAAGCTTTTTACCAGATGATTCTGGAGTAATGACAAAGTATTAAGCCATATTGTGATCTTAAAATGCATTAATCAATGAGGGAGGCTTGTTATTTATTACAAAAAACAAAAGGGCTCATGTGTAGTATTTAAGTGCCAGATTGCATATAAATATGTTTTAACTAAGAACCGGTTTGGCTTAACTTATATAAAATAGCTGATAAGCATAACTGCTGAAAAATACTTTTAAGTGGCGAAGCAGATTAGAAAAAAGAAAATACTTTAAATGCCATGGATTTTATTGATATTGATCATCTAACATTTATGTTTAACCATCTAAGTAAGCAATTAGTTTTTCCAGAAGTTTCTTAATCATGTCGATAATAGGGATTTTTGTACTGTTATTTATTAGTATGATCCAAATTGATGTGTTAGTAACTATTTTTGTTGACAGTACACATCTGTCACATGAAAATTAGAAGGATATATATTTGATGTATTTTCATGTCTGAATGTTGAAAAAAAACTATCAATTATATTTGTGTATTTATATATTCAATTTAAGTTTATAAGTTTTTGTTCTAGCTTAGAGAATTTTATTTTGATCGAATTTTTTGAGGTGATTATTTCTGCTATATTCAGTTGTATTTATTACATTATCTTTAGATATTCTAGAATAATAAAGAGCACCAATATAATATATGATTATTTATAATTGTATGTGAAGATAGTATTCGAATATATGTTGAAAATTATACGATTTTATGTTAAAGAAAAATATAAATTATAGAAGTGGTTTGGTATTAATGACCTATGCAAATGCTTGATGTATTCAACATTTGAATAATTTACTTTATATTCATATTTATCTTTTTATCTTATAAAAATTTGGTGGGTTAATCAACACCAATCATTTGATATTCGTAGTGAAGTATTATTGTGTGGGTGTTCTTTGATAAGATTTACCATGTTTGGTTATTTTAATTTGAATAAGTGACCATTTTATTTTTGGCATGCGCATTAAGGAAATACGAACTCTTAAAAAAAGATGTTTCATTAAATTAACTTTAATTAATTGTTATCTTAACACATTGGAATATGTAAATAAGGGCAAATTATGAAAAAATAAAATTAATTCCTTCTTGATTATGTAAATGGATACTTATTTTGGGCCAAAATAAAAAGGTAAAATGATCACTTATTATTGATCGGAGGGAGTAATGTCTAATTAAAAATTTCAAAATTTATGATGCTTTGAATCACCATCTTTTAATTTGAAATATTCTCAATCATTAATGTGATTCTTTAATGAAATTAGATTTTTTTTTCCTTATAATTTTGTTTATTGATATGTATAAGCTTTTTAATAATTCAAGCGCATTAACAAGGTGTCACGTACGTACAAACTACAAATTAGAAATAACATGAATATCGAGAGTTATGGTCATGATTGAACAACCGAAACGTCAGAATAGAATATAATCAAGAACATTATTTATAGAAAGTAATTGGTGAAATACGATCAAACAAATGTGTGCAACATTATATGTTTAGAAGATATCTAATCATTTAGCGTTCAAATTCCGTGCTACTCATCATCAATAAGTTTTCTTTGATATAAAAAATTTATTATAGAAGGTTTGTACTAACTGATATGAAATTTACTTGCAACGCACGTGTCCAGAAATTAGTTAGCTTAAAAGCCATATTATTTTTGACCAAAAATATTACATTCTTATCCCTTATAATACTTTTTAATCTCAAAATTACCCCTCAGTAGAAAACTTGAAATTGCAGCCTCTGCTTTCTTGTTCCTCCCGAAATTGCAGCATCTTCATTTTACTCTTTTTTCTTTCCCATTCTTCTTCAGATGGTAACCGATTCGTTTGCTTTCCATTTTTCGTTTTTTACTAATTTTCTTTTTCCGTCGCTGCTTTTTGTGCTGAGATTACTTGAAGTAGTACCCAACTATTTTTTTTTTATTTCATGCTACTTTTTGTTTTTTAAATTAAAAGTGAATTAAAATATTAATTATTATGTATTCATATTATTTAGAATAAAATATTATAGTAATAAGCTTCTTTATAGGTTTAACAATTTTAAGGATATTTCGGTAATTTTAACAGAAAAAATGCTTTTTTCTAGATCCAACACTTTTATCTAAATATGTAACTGCTTATTTATAAAACCAGCTCCAGCACTTAAAAAATATTTTTAAGCATTTGCAATTAAAAGCTACTTTTCTTAAGCCAGTCCAAACAGGCTTTAAGTCTCCCCTCCCCCATTTAACTGATTATAAGGAAACCAATTAGTATAAGAAATAATAAGCCCGTGTTATCTAATTTTTTATATTAGTCCTATTATATTATTTATATAATAAATGATGTACTTTCATTCAGAGGATAATTGGAAATGCACCCAGCGTTTGGCTGGTTTCTCATGCATCTTCTATCGCATTTTAAAAAATCTTATATTATTAGTTTAGTAATTGAGATTTTTGACACTTAGGATTTCATGATTTAGGAAAGATAGAAAGTTAATTGTTCAGTGTATATTATTACTGTTACTTGTATCATAGAAAAAAATAGACTTACCTATATAGCTACGGTAACTTACAATTAAGCTTAGAAATATTTAATTTAACCCTTCTCTTGGTACATGGAAAATATAATAAAATTATTAATTAAGCTTAATTTAGATCAAAACTGGTGACTACGTTGAAAATTTTATGATTTACATCTAACATGTTCACATCTTACTCTGTCTGAGCATGAACTGATCAATATGGAATAACCAGTTTGATTATTTATATTTAGAAATTAGAGTTGTTGGTTACGGACAAATGTTTTATGCCAATTTTAGTAAATCTTCAAGATAACAGATGAGTGGCAAAATACTTTCATCGTTCCTCTATTTCTTAGTCGTTAGAAAAAAATTAGTCTTTTTTTGAACTGTAAGTTATTTCTTTATAATTTTAATGTATAAGTTTATGAGTTCAAAAAATATATTTTTTTTTGGTTATTGTATGACACTGTCAAATGCAAAGTGCATAAATATTTGGACATGTGCTGATTGTGTCATCATTGAGTCAGTTCCCTATTTTTCCATTAAGCCTTTTTTTTCATAAACAATAATCTCCTAATAGTTTAACAATACACGTATTAAAGTTTTCAAAGTTTCTTTTAACATTTGAAATAATTATTTAATATTAACCAACAAAAAAGAAATTTATTTTATGATTGTTAACTACAAATACCGATTACTTATTCATTTTAAATGATTATGTTTGGACCATATTTGATTGACGTTTGAAAAATTAGTATTTTGAGTTAAATTTTAAAGTTGAAATTGTGTTTGACATCATGATATTTCATTTAAAGAAGAAGTTAGAATTTTTTGAGGGAAACATTAGTTCCTGTGAGATACTCAAACTAAACTTTAAAGTCCAATTTTGTTATTTAAAATTAAAATTTAAATAATAGATAAAATTGTAAAATAAATATTGAATTGCAAATAATGTCTCCCAAAGGCCTTATAACTCAGAAACAATTCTTAAAGTATGCATATGATTAGAAAAATTAGTATTTTACAATAAAAACTTTATAATAATGATATGAAATAAACGTATAACGCACGTTCAGAGAGACTAGTATTAATAAAAATGTGACTTTTACAAGATTTTGGATAACAAATTAATTCAAGTACAAAATAATTTATTTCTCTCTTTATTTAATACAAATTTAATTAGATAAGATTATTTTTATTATGATAAGCTAAAATACACTCACAAGCTATAAATATAATAATTAATTTATTTGGCATGCTTATGACGTATGGAAGAGCTTCAGGACTTGATTGTTTTTTGAGGTTGGCCGCAGAGTTGGTTTTCGAGAGAAGTCGTGAAAAAGGTAAAAGAGTGAAGGTGGGGAGAGGGTTAGGGTTTTATTTCTATAAGGATATTTTTACGAAATAATATTAGGGACAACGCAGTAAAAACTTTGTCAAATTTAAAGTACTCGTAAGCTGAAACATAATAAATTGGAGGTGACCAATTTATAACTTATGATTTATTTTGATTTATAAGTACTTTTAATTATACAAAGCGCGTAAATAAATCAAAAATAACTGGTTTTGACCCACCCATAAACTTAACCAATCGCCTCTAAATCGTTTCTTTTAATACTAAGTAGTGCGAGTGGTAATATTTTAAAGAAGTGTTCAGACGGAAACTGATTTTGAATTTTACTTTTTAATATATATAGATCTTGACTATCTTCTGCAATCTTGAAATTATTGGGAGAACGTAGAGGATGTAGCTGTCAAAGACCGATGTGGGGTAATAGGACGGTGGACGAGTTGATATAATATTGTCAAGAATTAACAAAATATTGGGGACTCTTCTGCTCCACTTAAAAATGATTAACTTATCGAATTGTTAATTTACTGTATTATTTATTTATTTGTAAGTCATTAGAATGAGCATGAGGGTAGACTGCTTGTGAGTAAGCTAGGTCTAAAACGTAAAACTTAATAAGCGCTAGTTTTCCAACTTGGAGTCTTGGACTGTAGAATATATATTACCATATATGCAGTAATTACTAGTGCAATATACTCCCTCCATTCACTTTTACTTAACAGGTATACTATAAACATATTTTTATTTTTACTTGCCACTTTACGCATATTAAGAGAAGCAAAAAAAAAAAAAAATTATTATAAGTATACTGGAACTCCAGCATAATATAATGGAGTTCCAGTATAAGTATTCTAGAACTCCAGCATAATATACTAGAGTTCCAACAAAGTATACCGGTCCAGTATAATATGCTGGAAGTTCATACACAGGTGCTCGACTCCAATATATTATGCTGGAACTTTCCGTGTGTTGGAGTTCCAGCATAATATGCTGGAAATTCATACACAAGTGCACCGAACTCCAATATATTATGTTGGACCGGTCTCTGTTGCAACAAAACAGTGGCTATTTTTCATTGACTTAACAAACGCTGGCTATTTTTAAATGACCAGTCCGAAAACATACTAGTCCGTGCTATTTTTACAAGCAACCGTTAATTGTTAAATTAAGTCCACGAACTTGTGAAATATTGTATGCCACGATCAATGATGTGATCAATATAATATTAATCCACTTATAATTAGTTGTGTGAGTCATTGGGTGGTAATTTGAGCCCAAACTCATTTGATCCGCTCAAGATTGAGTTGATTTTTGACCCGTTTACTTATTGAACTCAACACATCTTGACCCAACCTATTTAAGCCCATTTAAAGTTAGATTTATTTTTTGCTCAAATTGATCCGTGAGTAATTTTTGTTATAACTTAAAAAACATTTTCTTTTTGTTTGATAGTAACATATGAGCATAACAGAAGAAAAAAAAGTCTTATTTAATAATCAAACAATTCATAAGAAAATAATATATATTAATTAAAGCTTGATAAGAGTTGGATGAGTTGGACTATGATCCAAATTTTAGGCCAACTTGACCCAATCTATCTCAACCCAAGTTATTTTTGAACGAATCAAAATTCACCTGTTTATTGACTCATCTCATTTTGACTCGCCCAAAATCAATCCAATCTACTCATTTGAGACCCATAGTGAGGCATATAATGTAAGTTCTTTTTTTCTCTCCATCGATTGGTAATTAAGCAGCCTAATCTATCTACTGCCTTTTACTTGTCATCATGACATTTTCCACCCGGTCCATTTGATGTTTCAGCTTGCACAAGCATTGTGAGTTAAATCGTTCTATCGTGGGAGGATATATTTCCAACACCTCGGATACTTGAGGGGAATAATTTCCTTAAGGACACATTGTGTATTCAGTGGGCTCGATTTATTCTTATATTATTTTTCATAAGAAAAACTAAGGACGCCTGGACTAGCGCACCCACGCTCAACTTGCGCGAGTGGTCGCGCTAGTCAGGTTTCTCACTGTCCTTGGTATATTCCACCAGCGCGGCCGCGCTAATCCCGCGCTAGAGCCCGCGGTAGTGAGGTTTCTTATTGTTTCTGTATTTTTAAAAAATTATTATTGTTTTATTTTATAGCAATACAGTTTGGTACAACTTATTACGAAAGTTGGTTAATTCATAAATATTATTAATATTAACCAATTATTACTAATATTAGCCAATTAGCTATTTGTAGCATAAAAAGTCAAATTATTGCTTTCTTTTGAGTGAGTGTTATTAGAATAGATTCGGTACATCTTAAGGAGCTTGAATCTCAGTTTTGGATGATTCGGTGGAGTTTTGAGGTGGTTTGAATTGAAAGTTCAAAGTAGAAGATGAACATGAAAAAAATTGATATGTGTATCATTTGTGTACCACATGTGTATCATATTTATAACAAATGTGTATCACATGTATATCCATGTAGTTGAACTCGATTTTAACTACAAATTTTGATACCAAATCACCTCCAATCTTTCTCAAATTTTGTATTGACTCATCTATATGTTTTCAATGAATTTCAACCATACCCATTGAAAAAGGTCTTTTTTTGTTTAGATTTTTGGAATCTTGTATATATATTTTAGGTATTTCATCACCTTATTTGCTACCTTATCCATGAAATTTCTTTCCGTCTTGCATCTAATGTTGTTGATCACGCTTAAAAATATGGAAGGAGATCTTTGCGTGTGATTCTTGGAGAGAAAAAATATTATTTTTGGATTTTTAATTTTTATATGTGCTTGACTAGTTGCTGTAAGTCTATGATTAATAGTTAGAGGTTGGTATATGGGTCAAAAATTATCTCTAATATGATCAAACCATGTTAACATTAAGAAGGAATCCGCAGACTGCCAGGTGTTATCAGTACGACTTCAATTAGGACTCGCTCAAGGTCGAAGTGGTTCCAGAAGCAATGAAGGCTGCGGTCGAAGAGTCAGCAAGGATCAAGGTCGAGAATTCGATGTGGATCAAGGTCGAGGACGAGCATCCTAGATAGGGTTATAACGACTAGTTTTGGGATATGACACATATTCTCTGTACCTGTACTATTAGGGTTTTTAGGAATATGTTCCCTATAAGTAAAAAGACACAATGATAGGGGATATGAAAAATAATGCCTCACAATTCGTGAATAAATGCGAATAATGTCAGAAATATTCCCCAATAACTCACCAAGAAGGAGAACATCTCCACTCAAACACCTTTCTATGGTCGTTCATCAAGTGGGGAATGGACATCGTAGGCCCCCTCCTAGCAGGTTGGAAGTAGAAGCGTATCTATACCTGTAGGTGTAACAACCCGGCCAGTCATTTTGAATATTTTAGCCCTGATCCCATAAATTATTCTTCCTCTATGCAATATTGTGGTTATGTAACTTTTTGGGTTAGTTGGTTTTGGTTTCGGGTGAGTTTCGAAGTGAAATGGGACACATAGTCCCTAAATTGGATGGTTAAGTCGTAGGAGTTGACCATAGTTTGACTCGTGTGAAGATGAATCTGGAATGGAGATTTGATGGTTCCAATAGCTACGTACAATTATTTTGGTCTTAGGAGCGTGCCGAATGTTGATTTGGAGGTCCGTAGGTCATTTCGGCGTGAATTGCCGAAAGTTGGAAAGTTGGAAGATTTTTGAAAGTTTGACCGCGGGTGGACTTTATTGATATCGGGGTCGTTTCCTGATTTTGGAAGTTGAAATTGTTCCGTAATATCATTTATGACTTGTGTGCAAAATTTGGTGACAATCGGAGTTGTTTTGATATGAATCGGTGTTGGTTTCGGAATTCAAAAGTTCATAGTTCATATGCTTGAATTTGGATTGCAAATCGTAGAATTTGTGTTGTGTGGTGTGATTTGTGGACTTGAGTAGGCCCGTTATGTGTTTTGGAACTTTTTGGTATATTCGGACGGGGTTCCGGGCGCCACGGGTGTGAATCAGATGGAAATCAGATCATTTTTTAGACTTAGTGATTTGTTGAAGTGTTGTTGTTCTAGTGTCTTCGCACCTGTGGAGGGTCTAGCAGCAGGTGCACGTTGTTCATAGCAGAAGCGAAGGATTGATATCAGGTCTGGGTTTGTAGGTGCAGATGTCTGAGCGCAGATACTATTCCGCAGACGCGACCCTTTTCTCCGCATAAGCGGAATTTGAGGAAGGAGCCAGGACCGCAAGTGCGGTCTCCTTATCCGCAGAAGCGGGGTCACAAGTGCGAGCCAGGGACCGCAGAAGCAGAACCCCTAGACTTAAGTTGAATCCGCACCTGCGATGGTCTTTCCCTAGGTGCAGCGTCGCAGAAGCGGCACAAGGGCTGTAGATGCGAGGATCGCTAGGCAGAAAAAGGGAAATACAAGGGTTTAATTTCAAAATTCATTTTGGGACTTTGAGAGCTCGGTTTGAGGCGATATTCTGAGGTATTTTTAGAGGAATTTTTGGTGTAAGATTCTTAACTCGATTTTGGCTAAATTACACTAATTATCATTGTTATTATCATCAAATTAAGGATTGGACTTGGAACAATTGGGAAAAAGTAGTTGAACTTACTAGACTATTTTTTTGGGTTTTGAAAGGCAAAATGAGGTCGGATTTGGATAATTCTTGTACGATTGGACTCGAAGTCGAATTATTCGGATTTTATAATTTTTGTTGGGTTTCGAGACGTGGGTCCGAGATGACTTTTTGGGTAGATTTTTCAATTCGTTGTAAAGATCATAATTTCATTGTTTAAATTAGTTTACTATAGTTTTATTTATAGTATGAAATTGTTTTGGCTAGATTTGAGCCTCTCGGAGTTGGAAAATCGAGGGAAAAACCTTCTAGTTGATTGATTTAGAGTGGTTTGAGGTACGTGACTTGTGTAACCTTGTGTGGGGGAAACTCCGCTTAAGGATTTGGTATTGTTGCGATAATTGTGATATGTGAAAGCCGTGTACATAAGGTGACGAGTGCATACACGGGCTAAATGTGAAATTTCTGATTTTTAGCTATGTAGTTCTCTTTCATGCCTTAAATGGGTTACTTTAACATGTTGTAGTCCTCACAATTAGTCTAATTTCACATGCCTACTTGTCTTATCTCTTATCTCTTATTTGCAATTTGTCTTGCATGTTAGTTGAATTACTTGCTTTCTTTTATTCTGTATTCACTATTTAACTGTTGAATTTTTACTTGGAATTACTATTCTTGAAATATCATGTTGTTGAATTTGGTATTGGGTTGCAAAGGTCGTGGTTCCTATTAAGGCAAAGGGAAAGACGTGGGACTTCATTTTATTGAGTTACTCTCTGGTTCTTATTATTGAGACTTGTGTACATTGTGGTTGAGTCGTGGGCTCCTTATTGTAAAATTTTGTTATTGTTTGGTTTTCTGGCAAGTTGTGATGTATGGGCACTATAGGTGCAAATTGTGATACGTTGTGATGTTGATACGCATGCGGTGGTATAACTTCTGGGTATTGATACGCGTGGCTAGTAGGGGAACTACTAGATGTCATGCAGTGTGACATGGTGGGCTAAAACGCGGAATGCTATTTCGGAAAAATACTTTTTAAAACTAAATGTAAAAAGGCTCCCGCGGTGATATAAGGAAAGGTTGTGGGTTATTTTTATGAATTGGGACTACGACGCGGTACCTCGATAGTTGCCCTTGTTGACCTTTCTTTATTTGTTGTAGTTGCTTTGGTTGTTAGTTTTCTTGACCTATTAATCCTTGCTTCCTTCTGTGTTGTATTAACTGTCTTGATTCAGTGTTGTTAATTTCCGTAAATTTACTTATTGCTTCATTTTCGTTATCTTTATTAATATAGCATTATATCTTTTGCCTTGTTTTCTTATTATCTCCAGTAGGGACTTGACCTGACCTCGTCACTACTCTACCGAGGTTAGGCTTGGAACTTACTAGGTATCTTTGTGGTGTACTCATACTACGTATCTGAACATTTTTTTGTGCAGATCCAGGTACTTCTTATCAGTCCCGACATTAGTTAACTGAAGCTTCTTTGGAGAGTTCAAGGTACACATGCCCGCGTCTGCTGGCCTCGGAGCCCCCTTCTATCCTGTTTTTCCTTATTTCATTACACTATCTTAGGTAGTGATGTATATGATTGTTCAGAATTGTTATTAGAGCTTGTGACTTATACTTAACCAGGTTTTGGGAGTTGTACATTTTGAATTACAGATTTTACTTATGTAGTTGTTGAAGTTTTGAGAATTTAAGTTGTTATTTCAATTATTCTACATGTTGATGGACTTACCTAGTTTAGGAGACTAGGTGTCGTCACGACTTCATACAGAGGAATTTGGGGTCGTGACAAGGTTGTATCAAAGCTATAGGTTCATACGTGTTATGAGTCACAAACAGGTTTAGTAGAGTCTCACGGATCGGTACGGAGACGTTTGTAATTATCTTCGGGAACCTATGGAACTGTTAGGAAAAGCTTTACTTCTTTGATTCCTTATCATGCAAATATTTTGACTTCGGGATTCTAAACTTTTGTCTTTCTATTCTCTCAGAGATGCTGACGACATGTACAACCGGATCAGAGAATATGTGTTATACCAATTACTTCGGGATTCTATTCTCTCGCTAGAGCCGCGAGAGGCCGGGGCTGGGGTAGAGGCAAAGGACATCCACGTGGTGCAGCCAGAGCATATGCACGAGCTGCTACAGAGGAGACACCAGTAGCTCCAGCTGTAGAGCATGCACCTGAGACATCTGTTACTGCCCCAACACTTCAGGAGACCCTCGCCCAGTTTATGAGTATGTACACTTTAGCTCAAGTAGGGTTGATCCCACTTGCTCCTGCCATATATCAGGACAGGGAGGACCGCAGACTCCCCCCGCCCGTACCCTGGAGCATCGAGTCCAGGTTGACCAGGTCCTAGAGGTCATACCAGTGAAGCTGATCGCCCCAGTTCAGCTAGAGTCTAGGGAAGCAGCTTCTGAAGGGGAGCAACTTAGGCTCGAGATGTACAAGAAGTACCACCTTCCTAGTTTCAGTGGTTTGGCTTTAGAGGATACCCATGGTTTTCTTGAGGAGACCACTGTATCCTCCGTACTATGGGTATTGTGGAGTCTAGTGGGATTTCTTTCACTACGTTCCAACTTAAAGGAGCGGCTTATTAGTGGTGGCGAGTATATGAGTTGGGTACTTTGGTCGAGGCAGCTTCACTCACTTGGGCTCATTTCTCAGACATGTTCTTGAAGGAGTTTGTTCCTAGAGTCTTAGAGATGCAAGACGTGCAGAGTTTGAGCAGTTGCGCCAGGGTTTTATGACCGTATCAGAGTATGCAATTCCAGTCTAGTGATTTGTCCAAGCATGCACCATCCTTGGTTGTTATTGCTAGAGAGAGAGTTCGTCGATTTATCGAGGGGCTCAACCCTTGTATCATATTTAGCATGGCCCGAGAGTTGGAGATCGACATCGTATACCAGTAGGTAGTGGATATCGTTAGGAGATTGGAGGGTATGTGGGACCATGAGAGAGAAGAGAGTGATGCCAAAAGGCCTCGAGATTCTGGCACATATAATGGTGCCCGTGCCCCAATTGCAGCTCGTAATGTCAGGGGCTATGTGATCTGCCATGTTCATTCAACACTTCCAGTGGTATTCCGGCCACTCCTAGGCCCCATGCTCCCTATTACGCACCGCCATTGTCTAGTGCACCTCCTGCACGGGTGCTTCAGTGGTCAGTCCAGTCGATCAGGACCGAGCCAGCCATAACAGCCACGTCCTCCGAGAGCTTGTTTTGAGTGTGGTGACACACATCATATGGTGAGGGATTTCCCCAGACTCAGGTGGGGTGCACCTCCACCGACTATTCAAGCTCAGCCTATTCCACTGAGTCCTAAAGCTTCTCAATCCATGGTCGTCGCACCATTTTCCACTCCACCTATCAAGCTAGCTAGAGGTGGGGGTCACCCTAGAGGGGGAGGCCATGTCAGATATTATGCTTTTCCTACTAGGGCGGAGGCAGTTGTATCCGACTCAGTCATCACAGGTATTGTTCCGGTCTGTCATAGAGATGCATCAGTCTTATTTGATTCAGGCTCCACTTATTCCTATGTTTCATCTTACTTTGCTCCATATTTGGGTATATCCCATGATTCCTTGAGTTCTCCCGTCTATGTGTACACACCTGTGGAAGATTCCCTTTGTTGTTGACCGTGTGTATCGATAGTTTTTGGTTATTCTTATTGGTTTTGAGACCAGAGCCAATTTATTGTTGCTCAGTATGGTAGGTTTTGATGTTATTTAGGGCATGAACTGGTTGTCGCCCTATCATGCTATTCTTGGATGTCAAGCCAAGACTGTGATGCTGGCTATGCCAGTTTTACCATGGTTAGAGTGGAGATGTGCTTTAGATTATGGTCCTATTAGAGTTATCTAATTTCTAAAGGCTCAGCGGATGGTTGAGAAGGGGTGTGATGCGTATCTAGCATATGTGAGAGATGTCATTATTGATACTCCTACCGTTCAGTCAGTTTCGGTAGTGAGGGATTATCCAGATGTATTCTCGACAGATCTTCCGGGCATGCCACCCGACAAGGATATCGATTTTGGCATTGATTTATTGCCGGTAACTCAGCCTATTTCTATTCCTCCATATCGTATGGCCCCACCAAAGTTGTAGGAGTTAAAAGAGCTGTTGTAGGAGTTGTTACATACGGGTTTCATTCGGCCTCGTGTATCACCTTGGGGTGCTCCCATCTTGTTTGTAAAGAATATGGATGGTTCTATGCACATGTGCATTGATTATCGCCAGTTGAACAAGGTTACAATGAAGAACAAGTATCCATTGTCAGTATCGATGACCTATTTGATCAGCTATATGGTGCCAGAGTGTTATCCAAGATTGACTTGCGTTCAGGCTATCATCAGTTGAAGTTTTGGGAGCCAGATATCCCAAAGAGTGCCTTCAGTACTCGGTATGATCATTATGAGTTCCTTGTGATGTCTTTTGGGTTGACCGACGCCCCAACAGTATTCATGCACTTGATGAATAGTGTATTCCGGACCTATCTTGATTCATTTGTTATTGTGTTTATTGATGACATTCTGGTGTATTCCCGCAGACGGGAGGACCATGAGCAGCACCTGAGGATCGTGTTTCAGACCTTGAGAGAAAAGAAGTTATATGCAAAAATTTTAAAGTGTGAATTCTAGCTTGATTCAGTGGCATTTTTGGGTGTAGTGTCGAGTGAGGGGATCAAGGTGGATCCGAAGAAGATTGAAGCAGTGAAGAGTTAGCCCAGATCGTCTTTAACTATGGAGATTCGGAGTTTTCTTGGTTTGGCGGGGTATTACCGTAGATTTATAGAGGTTTTCTCGTCTATTGTAGCACCTATGACCAGATTGACCCAGAAGGGTGCTCCGTTCAGGTGGACGGAGGAGTGTAAGGAGAGCTTTCAAAAGCTCAAGAGAGCTTTGACTATAGTCCCAATGGTTGTGTTGCCTTCTGGTTCGGGGTCGTATACTATGTATAGTGATGCGTCGCGTATTGGTCTCGGCGTGGTGTTGATGCAGGACGGTAGGGTGATTGCCTATGCGTCTAGACAGTTGAAGGTGCATGAGAAGAACTATCCTGTCCACGACCTCGAGTTAGTAGCTATTGTTCA
Organism: Nicotiana knightiana; assembly: GCA_005239525.1. Taxonomy (NCBI): domain Eukaryota; kingdom Viridiplantae; phylum Streptophyta; class Magnoliopsida; order Solanales; family Solanaceae; genus Nicotiana; species Nicotiana knightiana. The sequence continues at coordinate 156,779 of ML428379.1, forward strand.
TGCTTTGAAGATCTGGCGGCACTATTTGTACGGTGTCCTTGTGAGGTCTACACCGACCACCAAAGTCTACAACATCTTTTCAAACAGTAGGATCTTAACTTGCGGCAGTGAAGGTGGTTAGAGTTGCTTAAGGACTACGATATCACCATTCTACATCATCCCGAGAAGGCTAATATGGTGGTCGATGCCTTGAGTTGCACGGTGGAGAACTTGGCCAACTTAGCATATCTATCGGTAGTAGAGAGGCCATTGGCCTTGGATGTTTAGGCCTTGGCCAACTAGTTTTTCAGATTTGATGTTTCGAAGCACAACTAAGTTTTGACTTGTGTGGTTTCTCGGCCTTCCATTATGATCGTATCAGAGAGCGTCAGTATGACGACTCCCATCTTCTTGTCCTCAAGGACACGGTTCAGCACGGCGATGCCAAAGAGGTCACTACTAGGGATGACAGTGTGTTACGAATGCAGGGCAGGCTATGTGTGCCCAATGTAGGTGGCTTGCATGAGTTGATTCTCCATGATGCTCACAGTTTGCAGTACTCCATTCTTCCGGGTGCCGCCAAGTTGTATCAGGACTTGAGGCATCGCTATTGGTGGAGGCGGATGAAGAATGACATAGGGGAATATGTAGCTCGGTGCCTAAACTGTCAGCAGGTGAAATATGAGCATCAGTGTCCTGGTGGATTGCTTTAGAGGTAAGAGATTCCAAAGTGGAAATGGAAGAAGATCACTATGGATTTTGTTGTTGGGTTCCCACAGACTTAGAAGAAGTTTGATGCAGTATGGTTGATTGTGGATAGATTTAGTAGTCAGCTCATTTCATTCCAATGGTGACTACTTATTCTTCAGAGCAATTGGCTCAGGTTTATATTCGCGAGAATGTCAGGCTTCATAGCGTGCCGGTATCTATCATCTCTGATCGGGGTACGCAGTTTACATCGCGGTTCTAGAGGGCCGTTCAACATGAGTTAGGCACGCAGGTGGAGTTGAGTACAACATTTCACCCTTAGACGAACAGACAGTCCAAATGCACTATTCAGATATTGGAGGATATGCTTCGTGCATGTGTGATGGAGTTTGAGGGTTCTTAGGATAAGTTTTTTCCGCTTGCGGAGTTTTCCTTCAACAACAGTTACCAGTCGAGCATTCAGATGGCTCTGTATGAGGCTTTTTATGGTAGACGGTGTCGGTCTCCGGTGGGTTGGTTTGAGACAAGTGAGGCTAGGCTATTGGGTACAGACTTGGTTCAGGATGCTTTTGAAACGGTTAAATTGATTCAAGATCGACTTCGTATAGATCAATCCAGATAGAAGAGTTATATAGATCGGAAGGTTCGCGACATTGCATTCATGGTTAGGGAGTGGGTCTTGCTCCGGGTCTCGCCCATGAAGGGTTTTATGAGGTTCGGGAAGAAGGGCAAGTTGAGCCCTAGGTATATCGTACCTTTTGAGATTCTTGAGAGGGTTGGAGAGATGGCTTACAGACTTGCACTACCACCCAGTCTACCTGCAATTCATCTAGGATTCTATGTTTTCTATGCTTCGGAAGTATAACGACGATCCGTCTCATGTGTTGGATTTCATCTCAGTCCAGTTGGACAAGTACTTATCTTGTACTTTCTATGTTTCAATTTATGTGAACCTATTTCCTTTTTAGTTCGTGCCAAAAAGAATGACCCATTTCCTTATTTGGGAACAATTTACCTTTATGCAATAATTCATAGCCACACAAAATATATGTGCCTCATTTTACACCACAAGTTCAAAAGTCTTCTCTCTTTTCTTAAACTCTGTACTCAGTCAAATGGGTTCACATAAATTGAAACAGAGGGAGTATTAAGGAGCCAGTGGCCATTTTGGACAGGCAGGTTCGAAAGTTGAGGTCAAAGAACATTTCTTCCGTGAAGGTTTAATAGAGAGGCACCGAGAATGATATGCGTAGCCATTATCCTCATATTTTCACCACTTCATGTATGTCTCTATACTCATTCAAGGACGAACATTTGTTTTGAGAGAGGGAGGATGTAACGACCTGGCCGGTCGTTTTGATTATTTTAGCCCTGATCCCCTAAATTATGCTTCCTCTATGCTATTTGTGGTTATGTAACTTACCGGGGTGGTTGGATTTGGTTTCGGGTGAATTTCGGAGTGATATGGGACACATAGTCCCTAAGTTAGAAGGTTAGGTCATAGGAGTTGACTGTAGTTTGACTTGTGTGCAGATGACTCCAGAATAGAGTTTTGACGTATCCAATAGCTCTGTAGGGTGATTTTGGTCTTAGGAACGTTCCCAAATGTTTATTTGGAGGTCCGCCGGTCGTTTCAGCGTAAATTGGAGAAAGTTTGAAGATTTTGCAAAGTTTTACTGGGAGTGGACTTTATTAATATCGGGGTCGTATACCGATTTTGGAAGTTGGAATATGTCTGAATGTCATTTATGACTTGTGTGCAAAATTTGGTGTCAATCGGAGTTGGTTTGGTATGAATCGGCGTTGGTTTCAAAATTCGGAAGTTCATAGTTCATAGACTTGAATTTGGGTTACAATTCGTAGAATTTCTGTTGTGTGATGTGATTTGTGGCCTCGAGTAGGTCTGTTATGTATTTTGGAACATTTTTGTATATTTGAACGGGGTCCCGAGGGCCTCGGGTGTGAACCGTATGGAAATTGAATATTTTTTGGACTTAGTGATTTGCTATACTGATGTTGTTTTGGTGTCTTCGCACCAGCGGAGGATATGGACGTAGGTGCGTCTCGCAGGTGCGCCTTGGTCATCGCAGAAGCGGAGGAGCCAGCTGTGAGACCCTATGTGTTTTTTTTCTTCTCTCTTCTCTTACGTAACGTGGCGTTGTTATATA
>ML428381.1:0-19733 GCA_005239525.1 Nicotiana knightiana
CGATGGAGTTGTGATCAGATATGGTAATCCGTATGTTTCATGGACTTCGATACTGAGAGTTCTCATAAACAGGATATTTGTGGAACTGAACTGTGAAGATGCGAGCTGAGCTAGTCAAATGTTAGTATGTACCATGATTCTATCATTATGAACTTTTTGGTAAGTTGTCTATCTATTATGGGTGATCGGAGTTAATTTAGGGTCACTGGTAGGCTAATATGGGTGTGTGTTCTACACCGGGTTGGAATTGTTGGCTCCAAGTTTCTATTATTGAGAAATGTACAATTCGAATGTGATTGATTTGTTCATGTTTTGGAGTGATCTATGAGTTACCCTTCGGTGTTGCGAGGAGTGGTGATTATTTGTTATATGCATATATCGTGCAGTTCTAATTGGGCGTTATAGCTAGATTTGTGTAAGGTAAGTAATTGGGTGTTGCAGGATTGAGACGTGTTGGTTATATACCTTGTGTTTTGGGTGGCATGGTATCGGTTGGTTTCCCCCGTGGTTATGGCAATGCACTTTGAGTACCTGATGGCAAATTTCGAATGGTTATTGATTTTGGGCAAAGTGTCTTGAATTATTTCAAGTGGACCAGCATTGGATGAGATCGCGCCGTGTAGCGGAGTTATGTAGGGGTATGACCTTTGGTATGGGATGCATGTGTTTTAGATTTTTACGGTGTGTGCCAGGCTGTTAGTATGATATGGTGACGATAATTCTTAATGGCAGGATAGTCCTCTCATGTGGATCTGTTATATAATTGTATCGATGTGTCATATCTTCAGGGTGGTTGTGATGGGTGAGAAGAGGTCATTGAACCTAGTATGAACGTTTTCAGAATTTTCTATACCATAGTTGGAAGGATAAATATCGGGAGTCGGCTTAGAAATCTGCTATAATTCCTATTTGGGGAAAGGGGAGTTTCATGCCTGGCTGATCGGACGAATGGTTGTTAGTTCTACGTGCTTCTTTCATCATCGGTAGTATATAGAATTGTTAGAGTGAGACATTTCTTGATAAGGGGTTACATACCGGTATTGGGTTGTTCTGAGCAGTTAATGTGGTTAAGAGTTATTGCTATGAGTGTTTGAGTCACGCGGTGTATTATGTGATTTCATTTGGGGTACGTATATGGCTTGATTTAGCATGTTTAGACTTGTTCAGTCTACAATTATGGAAATTTTGATCTTGTATATTATTTCAGAAGTGGGAATTTGGTTCTAAGGTTTATCGGCCAAGATTTGGATTTTGAAACTTCAACGGTATTGTGCTATTAGACATATATGAGATAGGGTGACGTGGGATCTCCCCCGGGTATGTGCATGGTAAGCTACGTAACAATTTGATATTTTTGGAGGACAACTCTTGGCACGTTCGAGGACGAATGTATGTTTAAATGGAGGAGGATGAAACGACCCGGCCGGTCGCTTCGAGAATTTAGCCCCGTTTCCCCCTTTTCTGCTTCATTTTATGTGGTTCAGCTTCATTTATGTGTGTTGGGTCGGTTGGTTCGAGTTCAGAGTTGTCATGGTGAGCATTGAGACAATTAGTCTCTCAAGGTAGCCTAATAGTTGAGAAAGTCAACTGAGAGTTGACTTGTTAGTAAACGACCCCAAAATATGGACTTTATGGCTCGGATAGCTTCATTAGGTGATTTGGGACTTAGGAGTGTGTTCAGAATATTTTTGTGATGTCCGGAGTAGAATTAGGCTTGAATTGGCGAAAGTTAGTTTCTGGCGATTTTCGGTCGACATTGGAAAATAGGCTATCGAGGTCGGAATGGAATTCCAGAAGTTGGAACAGTTTCATAACGTCATTTTGAATATGTCCACAACATTTCAGGTTAATCAGAGGTGTTTTAGTTGGTTTCGGCGTAATTGACAAATTTTAGGAGTTTCAAATTTCTTAGGCTTGAATTTGACAAAACTTTAATGTTTTCGTGTTGTTTTTGGTGTTTCGAGGGCTCGACCAAGTTTTAATAATGCTACGGGGTGTGTTGGTATGTTTGGTTAGGGTCCCGAGGGGCTCGGATTAATTTCGGATGGTTGACGGGAAGTTGGAGTGATTTTTGCAAATTTGTTGTGCTGGTTTGCTTGTGTTTTCGCACATACAGAAGGGGAGTCGCATGTGCGGTTGCGCGGGAGAGGAGAGAAAGGTCGCAGGTGCGAGTTTTCCCTGTGTAGGGAATGGTCCGCAGGTGCGAGGGGTTTGTTGCACCTGCGAAGCCGCAGGTGCGGAAAGGTGGTCGGAGGCGCGAGAATTTGGCCAGTTAAGTGAGTCTCGGAGGTGCGCACCCTGGGACCGCAGGTGCTGCCAATTGTCCGCAGGTGCGAAAATGACTGTGTAGAACAGTATAAAAAGGACCCCTCCGCGAAATTGATTAGTTTTCATCAATTTGCATGCAGGAGGAGTCCATTTAAGGTGGTTTTGAGAGAGAATTTCAAAGTTCTTCAGCAAAGGTAAGTTCTTTGGTTGTTAATCCCGTTCCTATGCTATTTTGTTAAGATTAGGCTTGAAAATTTAAGGATTTGGATAGGAAAAAGTTGGAAAAATGGGAGGAAAGAATTGGGATTTCTTTTGAGGTTTCGGAATGGAAATTGTGGTCCGATTTTGGTGTTCTTGGTATATATAGAATCGTGGGAGGACGAGGTTTCTAATGATGTAAAAATTAATGAATTCCGAGATGTTGGCCCAGGGCTCGGGTTTGGCCGACTTTCGAGATTTTTGATTAAATTGATAATTTTCGATTGGGTTGTGTTCCTTGAGTACATATTAACGGTGTTGAACTAGTTTTTGCTATATTCGCATCAATCGGGAGCCAATTTGAGGGGCAAAGGCATAGCGGACTAGTGTTGCAGCCCAGTAGAGGTAAGTAATGGTCTTAAATCTTGTCCTGAGGGTATGGAACCCCAGACTACTTATTTTCTCACTAATTTTTAGAAAGGCGCACATGTCAGATGATGAGTATGTGGCGCGTACTGATTTTTTGATTTGACTAGGTCCTCTCCGCGGAAACTAATGAGTTGCATATTTACTCAAAATCTTATGTTAAATTATGTTCTAAAGATTTGTGAAATATTTGGACTGTAAGCCGTGTTTGGGGCCTCGTGTCGATCTGTTTAGACCCCTTTGAGGGCGTTTTACTGTTGTTTTCCTCACTACCTGTTGATGATTTTCCTCAGCATCATTGTGCATACTGTTTTATTTGAAACTCAGCCTGATTTACACTACATGAGCATTAAAATGATGTTTTCAGGTCGAGTGCCCTGTTCTATTACTTCGCCCGAGGGGCTTTTCGAGTGGTTCCATCGAGTGTGGTTGAGGGCCAAGAGTGATGGTGAGGTGTTGAGTGATATTAGCGCTTGGGCTGAAGGAGCCCCTCCGGAGTCTGTACACACCCCTAGGGCCAAGCACTGAGTGCGAGTAAATGAGTGATTGGGAGGCATGAGTGGCTGTGAGGTGCTGAGTGATTGTCAGGTGTTGAGGGATTGTGAGGCATGCCCGAGGGGCTGATTATGAAACATGTTTTGCCCGAGGGGCTACTTATGATTTTACTACATTCATTTGCATACCAAATCCTTGTTTTAAAGTTGTTAAAAATTTGCATTGTTTTAAGGACTTTTGTGAAGTTGATTTCTAAGGCATGACGATTTCGTATATTTATGTATACTATTGGAAAGTAAGGTTGTGTATATTGTGACTTGATGACATTGATTTTTATGTGACTCCTTGCTACTTACACTTGATTTATTTCCATTACTATTGAGTTGGCGTACTCACATTACTCCCTGCACCTCTATGTGCAGATTCAGGAGCAGAATCGACCGTTAGCTTTTATATATATATCGTAGCGGAGCCGGATCATGGGGATGTAGAGGTAGCTGTTCAGCGTTCGCAGCATCTCTGCTTTCCCTTCCTGTTGTATTTAGCTTGATTTGGAGTTTTGTATCATAATACTTTATTTTGGCTTATTTCACTAGATGCTCATGACATGTTGGCTCTGGGTTTTAGGGATGGCAGTACTGTATATAAAATTTTCTTATTATATTAAGAACTTTCTGGATATTGTTATGAATTGCTTGAAACCTAAATGGGATTTTCAAAAGCAAATGTGAAAACGTGGGAGTCAGCTAGCGTAGTTCCACGATAGGCACCATCACGGCCGGTTAGGATTTGGGGTCGTGACATAATCATTATGCAAATGGGGCCCACAAATATTAATTGTAAAGGACTTTCGTATGTCTTTAAGTGAGACACTTACTGATGGAAATCTAAAACAAGATTCATTTGGCTCTTTTACAAAGTGAGATAAAGTAACGTAAGGTTGCTTCAGAAAGTTCATACAAGAACATGTATATATATATGTAACATGAGTTCTTCAATAAAAACAAATTCATACGAAACTATTTAGCATAATAGAAACGGGATTTTGCGACTCTAAGTAAGTACGGTGCAATCTTTCTCAAGAATATCATAAGGATTTTCCCCTACTTCGATCAGTTGTTATGTGTTGTCACAATTGACGTGTGTTAGAGGGATTTTCAAGAGAATCGACTCAGGTAGGTTAAGGATATCCCTTCTTTCCTTTTGGCACGATCCATATGAAACGAGCAAATGCATAACTTCCATAAATGACTCTGTTCATAGAAACACTAGAGATGCAATATTTTTTATTCCCATGTGTCCTATCATTTTATCTTCTATTCATGGGTATCAGAAAATACGTAAGTTGACAAAGATTACTTTCTGACATTAATCAAAGGAAAAATGGTCTTATGACAATCCGAGAAATTTTATTGACGTAGTTCTCATGCATTGAATTCATTTATACATGTACATTCACCCATGACTAGACGGTGTTATATACGCGTATATATGTATAATATATGTATACAGGATATGGGAAAAGTTCATGGCGTTATATACGCACCACCACCTGATCAGCTGGTATACGTTGATGATTTTGCCCACACTGGCTGAGATGATGTGATGGGATTCCCTTAGAGGCTTCATGATATTATCAACACATGTACCTATGCACGACATGACATTCATACGCATATGCATGACACAATGAGTATTTCATGATTTACATAGTTATTCAGACTTACATGTCGAGTCTTTTACTCCATTATTCTCTCATGTCAATTATTTGTTGATTTTCATTACTTACATACTCGGTACATTATTTGTACTGACGTCCCTTTTACCTGGGGACGCTGCGTTTCATGCCCGCATGTTCCGATAGACTAGTCGAGAGTCCTCCAAGTAAGCTATCAACTCAGCGGAAGATGTTGGTGCGCTCCATTTGCTCTGGAGTTGCTTGTTTGGTCAGTATGATTTAGACGTGTATTTTTTGGTATGGTGGGGCCTAGTCTAGATCTTTATGATAACTATGTACTCTTAGAGGCTTGTAGACATATTTCATGTACATGGATATTTTTTTATGGGCTTGTCGGCCAATATTTAAAGTATATAATGGATCACATTGGCCTTATAGGCCCGTAGTCACAAGTATAAGTTTCTATATCAAGTTGGGTCGTTATATGTCGAGTATTCCCTCGTGTTTACTCTGGTTGTATCATGGCGCGCCTTCTAGCCCACTTATCTATGATGATGTAATAATAGAAATATGTTACGTTTGTACTCGGTTGAGTAAGGTACCGGGTGCCCGTCATGACCCATCGGTTTGGGTCGTGACGCCACATACTATCCAACTGTACATAAGTGTCTACAGAACTCTTATAGAATATACAATTTTACAAGGACAGGATTCGACCAGGTCATACCCATATATGTATACAAGCATATCATATCAAAATCAAAAGCAGCTCCGGATCAAATGGAGCACGACAACTCTCGCTGATCAAGGATCCTAAGAAGGGGGACCGTCAGCTTGTCAACCTGCATGAAACGCATGCCATGGGAAATAGGGCGTCAGTACGAATAATCTACTGAGTATGTAAGGCATGAATATCAGTACATAAAAGACATAGATGAAACATGTAATAAAGAATTTTGCCTGTAAGTCTAGATAACTTTGTAAATCTTGAAACATTTATAATGTCATGCAGGTGCGTGTAAATGTTGTGTCATGCATAGGTATAGGTGTACATAACATCATCAAGCCTCTGAGGGCATCCCATCATATCATCTCGGCCATCGTGGGTAACATCATCAACGTATACCAGTTGATCAGGTGGCAGTGCGTATATAACACCGTAACTTTTTCCTATACCCCTTATGAGAATGTGTTTGTGATTCACATTTCTTATCCATCTATGTCTCTTAAGTTAGATATATATTTTTTACATGGATGTGCAGCCACCACATAATCCATAATGATTTAAATCTTGCCACATATTCTATAATGACTTAAGAGGCATAAGGTTTGGGGGTTGCCACGTAATTCTCTTGTTGGGGGAGGGGGGGTTAATCTTTATCCAGTAATCTTTAATTAATTAGGTAATATGACATTACCCAATAATTAACCAATTACCTACATAATTACGAATTATCTCAACTTACTTAAAATACTACTAACTTTTAACATACCTTATACACCTTAATATCATAGTCATGTAGTACCTTGTATGGCACTAGTCCATAAATATCGGGTATTGTAGCTCGGACAATATTCTATCCCATATCGACAAACTTCGATGAAACTCATTGTTTTATTCGTTTACCCTTCTACCTCCACGTCACTTACTTATCGCTTGTTATAAATAGCATAAATGCTTATAACCTCAAGATAATGTCATCCTCGAGTCTACGTCGATTAACGTACGACGGAACTTTTACGTACGAAATGCGGGATATAACAATTGTTGCCCCGTCCCTCTATTTATTTCTTATTCCATGTTCACTTGTGATTACCAGGGAGGGTAGCATTCCACCTCTTCTAAATTCTACTAATCTTAGACTATGTTCATTCAGGCAATATTGAGCTTTCTATAACTTAGAGAATTCATCGGCTCTCTTATTTTCATGGGCTTAATCCCGAGGACTTATCCATTCTCGTCACCTTTTCACTCACCTTTTCTTATCCTTATTCCTGTCTTCCTAAAACATTGTCGCTCTACTGTACTTTAGCTTGCGGCTTACACCTACCTATTTATACTTATTCACAACCTTCCTTCAACTTGCTTGCACCATAGATTTCCTTATGTTATTCTGGAACATTAAGCGAGACATCACGTCGTCACACCACTTTTGTCAAAGGTGCGGAAAGAGAAGAAAATCCCTCTATAAATTTCCTGCAATAACCTGCCAAACCGAGTAAGTTACGAACCTTCATCGGTTTCGTGGGTCTGGGTCAAGTCTTTACTTCCTTGATCTTTTGTGAATTAACCGGAATGCCTTCACTTGAAATAATATGCCCAAGAAAAGCTACAGAATTCAAGCAGAATTCACATTTAGTGAATCTTGTATACAACTTTCCTTTTTGTAGAACTTTGAGCACAATATGCAAATGATCTGCGTCCTCAATCTCTTAACGAGGGCATTAGTCAAATCGAATGACATGACACGAAACTCAAGTTGCTCATATCTGTTCCAGAATGGTGTCTTCGGGATATCATTCTCCTTAACCCTTACCTAATTATACCCGGACCTCACGTCTATCTTCGAGAAACACTTGATACATTGCAACTAATCGAATAAATCATCAATCCACGAGAATGGGTATTTATTCTTGATTGTCACCTTATTCAAATGTCTATAATCGATACACATCCTCAAGGAACCATCTTTATTTTTCACAAATAACACAGGTGCTCCCCACGGTGATGTACTAAGTCTGATAAAGCCTTTTTCAAGCAAGTCCCTTAGTTGTTCCTTCAACTCTCTCAGCTATGCATGTGCCATTCTATAGGGCGGAATAGATATTACCTGAATACCTGGTAATATGTCAATTTCAAACTCAACCTCTCGCTCTGGCAGGAGACCCAGAAGCTTATAGGAAAAAAAACATTGGGAAACTCATTAACCACAGGGATAGATTGAACGGTTGGTGACTTTACTTTCATATCCTTTCATTTTCCTTGCCTTGAGATAGGAAATAAATCTACCTCTCGTCGATGTCGTATTACCTTTCCACTCAAAAAACAGGCTCTCCTGGGAATTGAAATCGAACCGTCTTTGATCTACACTCGATGTTAGCATAATAAAAATCCAACCAATCCATACTCATTATAACATCAAGTTCAACCCAACCGAACACCACATACCTTATCATTGTTTATTATCAAATCTATCACGGACCTTTACGGGCCACATCCATATATATAAGTACCAATATTAAGACTTAACTTGCATAACTAATTTAGAAAAAGGTTTATTTACATAGGAGTCGACAAGGCCGTAGACATGTCATACCCAAACTATACATGTGATACTATATGCAAAACCTCTAAGAAAACATAACCATAATATATATATATATATATATATATATATATATATATATATATATATATATATATGTCGGGACAGGATCCCTACATCCTCATAAAACAACCATATTCAAAACCCTGACTTGGTAATACTCCAAGAAGAAATGGAGCTCAAAAACCAAAAGCTGACATCTGGAGGAAGTCTACAGTAGAGGGTCGTTGCCTCGTCCTACATGAGAGCCTCTGTTAGAAACACTTTGAAGCGGAATCTTTATATCCTTATCAGTTACATTCTTCCTCTTGTCCCAACTACTATCCTCTTCCTCTGCATGTCCCATAAATACACAGACGAACCTTGATTGATAGACTCCCAATACTATGGACTATCTGGAACCTCATAAGAATAGGTGTCTATAAATACCCTAACATAGTTTTGAGCCTGAGGGGAACCCGGTTGTGTCAATCCATGCACCACTACCCTTATACCCTGATCAAGGGGCCCTGATAATGAAAATAATGGCCTTGGTGAGGTCGGAACTCCTCTCACCCCATCTGCTGCCGGCGAGATCGAAATTGCTCAAACGGATGACTCATATGGATCCTCAAAAGGATCCTCCTCAATAGAACCCATGATCTCCGACGGGTCTGACTCCATAGTGTAACTTATATCTCTTTCTAACACTTTCAAATCCTTATGACCCATGCTAGCGTCTTGCGCCTGTCGCCTAGTAGTAATAGGCATCACTAAAAACATAAATAAGGAAAACATTATGAGAGGATACTTACGACTATGTTCTATCGCACAATCTGGATTAGAAGGAAAAGTAACCATCCTAAATATCATGCAGCCACCTGTTTATAAGTGTGGTGCACAACACACCCATAAACAAAACTCTACTAGACACGGTATGTAGATAACCCTAAGACAGAACTTCTCTTATACCACTTTTGTCACGACCCAAACCGATGGGTCGCGACGGGTGCCCGAGTCCTACATGTCGAACACCTCTGAGTATGCGACTAATATATGAACATGAATAACATCTGCTGCATTACGATAATAACATACATGAGGGAAATCTGCCCAAAAAACATATGTACATATATGTGCAGAATACATAGGGCAAGCCGACAAGGCGGCTATAGACAACTATGTACCCAAAACTGAAAGCCGACAAGGCCACATACTATCCAACTATACATAACTGTCTACAGATCATTAATAGAATATACAACTGTACAAAGACAGGATTAGGCCACATCATATCCATATACGTATACAAGCATATCATACCAAAATCAAAAGCAGCTCCAGATCAAATAGAGCACCCCAACTCTCGCTGATCAAGGACCCTAAGAAGGGGGACCGCAAGCTTGTCTATCTGCACCTGCGGGAATGAAACGCAGTCCCCGGGAAATAGGGGCATCAGTACGAATAATGTAATGAGTATGTAAGGCATGAAAATCAGTACATAAAATACATAGATGAAACATGGAATAAAGAATTCTGCTTGTAAGTCTAAATAACTTTGTAAATTCTGAAACATTTGTAATATCAGGCACGTGCATTTAGATGTCGTGTCATACATAGGTATAGGTATACATAACAACATCATGTCTCTGAGGGCATCCCATCATGTCATCTTGGCCACTGTGGGCAACATCATCAACGTATACCAGTTGATCAGGTGGTAGTGCGTATATAATGTCGTAACCTTTTCCCATATTCCATATACATATAATATACAAATATACGTGTATATAACGCCATCCGGTTAATTTTATGACTTCCATTTTTAACACGCAACATTTACGCCTCTGATTAATATCTCGGAAGATCATAAGACCATTATGCCTCTGATTAATATCATGAAATAAATTTTATGACTTTCAGAACATTGGGCGTTGATTTTATGACTTTCAGAAAATTGAAGGTCTGGCTGGGCTAGGTATACTTTGGGCATGTCTTTGGCCCACAATAGTTATTTTTGTAACTTTGTAACTCATTTCATCCATTGGGCCTGTAATAATTCTGTAATAACAATTGAGGTGTTAGTAAAATTGGGAAAATGGTTCTATTATAATGTTTGCATGAGAAGGGTAGAAATTCCGCCTATAGATGTTTAATTCATTCAACATGTTCTGCTCCTATGTGTTTGTTAGATAACCTGCCTATAGGACTTGACTTCATAATTCGTTCAACATGTTATGCTCCATGTGTTTTGTTAGATATCAAGCCTATAGGAAATAAAATGTCAATGACCATTCTTTCAATTTGCATAACTACAGCATACTCATTAGATACAATGATCACAGGATTATACTAGCGTATGTTCTACTGATTTTCATTTAGAAATCATGCATATAGGACCTTAATTGGTTAATTTGCTACTGTTATCATACTACTCACCTAGAAGACATGCCTATAGTGGCTAAGTATAAAAAATCAGTTTCAATTGTTAATCGCTAGAAATCCTGTCTATAGGGTATTACCACTCAACTTAAAGTGTTAATACTGAACCTTCAAACATTGTTTCATTGCTTATCCATGCCACTATTAGAAAGCATGCCCATAGGATCAAACTGAGTAATTTTGAGTATTTCCAATGGTTATCTCTGACAAATACTGTGTAAATCACCTAGATATCATGTCTATAGGTTTAATCGCTTATAATTTGTAATTTCGATAATCATCATGCAATAAAAAATACCCCTTAAACCGTATAATTGTTTGAAAATCATGTCTATAAGCTTAAAGTGGCACCTTGCATCTGAAACTTCCTGCACATTTAAATCCGAGGTCACATAGAAACCATTTCTACGCGGCTTAATGGCTTTAATTAGCCTCAATTCTGAAACTTTCTAACGCCTAATGTGAGAATTTTTTCGCATGCATTTGTTGTCTAAATGTGGATGCCAACTTCATCCCTTAAGTGCCTTTACATGAAGTTCAATTTGTTTTGTATGTCGCCTAGTTTTATCATTTTTGAGCAACCTAAGTTAAGTCTAGAACTATCCAAAATAGAGATCCAAATTCCTCCTGGGCCATAAGCATAGGACGGGTAGTGCACGTATAAGGAACGGTTTAGAATCAACTAGTACGCTTTAGGTAAAACCTTAAAGATAGTAATCAGGTAGCATGAGATGATAGTCTGTGCCCGCTGAATAATACGAGTAACACCCCATCTCGAGGCAGTTACGAAGTATTATTTGTGTTGCACGGGGTGATCCTTTAGGCTAAAAAATATAGGACCCGCATATTGTCTTAAAATCAATTATTTGTGTTTCTTCAGGGTCTTTTGATAATAATTACCCAAACTTCTTATTTTCCTCTCTATTTATTTGACTAATACATATAATTCAAGTTCAGCCGGAACCCAGAGTTGTGGACCTCGAAGAGTACCTAACACCTTCTCTTCGAGGTAATTTGAGCCCTTACCCGATCTTTGGTGATGCAAACTGGTTAAACTAGAGTTATTTGCAAATAGGTGCCCTAACGCACCTTAAACCCGTTAGGTGGAGACTCTCTATTTTAACATCTTCACTAAAAGAGTTGTCACGTGTCAAAACCCTGTTTTGCGAGAAAAAGGGGCGCGGCAACATGGTGACTTTGCTGGGGCTATTTTTAGGCTCTTACCATAGCGAACTTGGTCTATATGAATTAGTCTTTGTTGATAAATGTGTTTCTTTGTTCTTTTTTGTTACATGAATATCCCGCTCCCATTTTCCCTTTTCATTGTCGTATGATCACCCTTTTCCCGTTCTCTCTTTCTTTTGAATTCGCATTAATGTGCAAATTTCTGCTCAACTTGGTTACAATATGCATTTTCTTCTTATATTTGCTTTCTCCAAGTCATTTTTAAAAAAATTTCTACATCACGTCTCTCCCCACCCTTACTCCCTCGCTTACTGCATTACAATTTCCACATTGTGTGAACTAACTTTTTCCTTGTTTTTCTTTTCATGTCCTTACTTTCTATTTTAATACTGCATTTACTATTTTCATCATGCAAAATATTTGACAACGTGTTGTTTTATCTTTTTCATAAAACATGATCCACATAATATTCCACTCGTGCATAATTAATACCATAGCGGCGCTTGATGAGTGTCCACGCTCATTCCTATATCACCCTTTTCAATTTGGAAAGGCTTATTTGGGGTAAAACTAGTCGATCAACAGTGCAATCGACGGTTCCGTGCCTTTCCCTCTCAAGTTTTTCGCTTGAGGGTACCGGTCTAGACACTTCTAAAAAACCCCACTCTAAATATTAAATGTGCATGCATCATGTCTAAACCTAGTATAGGTTAGAACACTGTCCGCGTATAAACCCGCTAAGGCAAGCTTTTGAGTCCACCAAGATTTCCATAATCCCAATGTACACAATCATGATATGTGCATTATTTGAAGAAAACATGCCAATTTGTGGATCAATAATGTGTAAATAGTCAAATCCAGAAAGGGAAAGGGCTAACTTTATTTGTTTTGCAGAAATGAGGCACGAAGTCCCCAGGTTCGACATGGTTCAAAATATCTCACCGTTGCTGCTGGATTGGTGGGAAAATCTCTTACCAAGTGACAAAAATCATGTGAAAAGAGTCCTCGGGAATTTATACATTCATCCAAACAATGTATTAATAGAGGCCGCCACCATGTTTTGGGATGAGAAGAGAGTTGTCTTCCGTTTGGCGACATAGAAATGACTCCCCTTTTAGATGAAATAGGAGGCTTCTCTAGGCTCCCATGCGATAGACCTGGATTGTTGGTACCGGAAAACTACACTTTTTGAGGTTTCTTTTAGAGCTATGGTCACTAAGACCCTAACGGAGGGGATTGAGGGGCACACTTATACTATTGTCCCTATGATTTTGGCTGAGATATATCGGGCCTTAGACTGTTGCAAAAAGGGTATTGGCATTTTGAGGGTTGCAATCTGTTGCTGCAAGTATGGTTGTTAGAAGACCTTCAGAGAGGAGAATACCATCAATAACTTCCGCGACGACCATGGAATGATCACATAGCCTATCACTATCCGAAGAGAATGACTTTTATCCTAGACAGGTTTACACAGCCAGGAAGCGTTGTGACCTGGGTACATTTCTTTAGCAATTTGACCGATGACAAGGTACACTGGATGTTCGAGTGGTTCCCTAGCAGTGAATTCATCATCAAGTCGAGGGATGTTCCTCATCTAGTGCTAATCGGATTGAGGGGAATCTATCCTTACGGTATTATTAGAGTTATGAGGCAACTGGGAGAAAACAGGTTATACCGCAAGTTTCCAAAATGGTTCAGTACAAAGCAGGCTTCCAGGGGAATGCCTTTCCATTCAAGTTCGAGGCACAACACATGTGGCATCAAAAAATTATTTTGGAGAAAGATACCACCGAGCCAGATCGGTATCATGTCGGCCATGTGTACTTCTACCCATCATGGTTGGTCGATGACACAGCAGGAGAGATAAAGCCAGGGGTTAATTTAAGGAATAGGGTCATAGACGATGCTGCTGAAGCAAAAGTCAAATATAGGAGGTTGCGCAAAAGAGTTTTCAGTCTGAAGCCAGGCATTTGGAACAACATAAAGTGGACATGGAAGCAATCAACAAATGAAGGGGAATCGCTACTAAGTAAATAGAGGTTGGAGTATTGGAGCAGGGTTGATGGAACTCAAGGGAAAGATGAGGAAAAGGATCTTGGACTGTCAGAATGCAGAGGGAAACTAAGGAGGGCACCTAGCAAGGGCATATCTGTTGTTGGACATGTACGACCTGGGGAACCTGATAGATGAACAAATAAGGCCAAGCTTGGAGAAAGTCCCTCTGAGATCAAATAGATTAGGAATGATATTTTACTTATTTTCTAGATTAATTTTAGATTTCAATTGTAATAAGGCAAATGCCATTAGTGACTCTTTATAATTATTGTCGTTTTAGTAGAGATTTGGTTTATTTATCATATTAATGAAATGACGCAGATATTGGCATTGAGTTTTCTCCAAATCTATATTTCGCTAAGCCTACCTCGGGCACAATGAGGTCCCCAAATTAGGACGCGAATTTATAATTCCACAATACGTGTTTAAATACTGTAAATATCCTTTCAATTCTCCTTAACAACTTGTTTACCTTTTGTTTTTTCTTCCTTTTGTTTATTGCCACCCCTAAATGTTGGTTCGAGCATACTGACATCATCGGCATATCACCAGATCTAGAGGTCATCCACCTCCTCCTCCTCCAAATGATCCTAAGAACAAAGGAAAAGCTAAGATGGACGATATGAGTGGTATTAGGAAAGACAACACTACACATGCAGAGCATGTCGAAACTTCAGATGTGCGGAGTACTCCGGCACAGAATGACTTGGTTTTACGGTTAGAACAGAAGATATTGCAGTTATAAGAGGAAATTGAGCAGGTCCATAACTTGGGAAACCTTTCCCTTACCCTGAATGTTCCCGATATCAACCATCAAAACGCCCAAAACTCAGCACCTCCTCATAACACACAAAACCAACACCCACAAAATCCTCCTGAACCTAATCAATACGCCACGCCTCCCCAAAATCATAATCCTCCACCAGTGCCAACCCCTCCACAGCATCACCATCACACAACGCAGTATCCACAAACTACCACCTACCACACTTCTCAAAATGCACCACAACCTACCCCTGATCCCCAAAACTCAACCAACAACCACCATGCATTATGCCCAAATTCCTGGAGTCCACAAAAGTACCCTATATACAAGGAAACATTACCCCACATTTCACAACAAACCCTGTATAAACCAGAATCCACCGAGAAAGACCTGCTCATCAAGAATATGGAGGAACTTAAGAAACTTACTTGTCAAGTCCAAGGTTGTAAGGGCATCAAAGGTTTGAACGACGAGGAATTGTGTATTCAGCCGGACGTAAAACTGCCAGAGGGTTACAAACCTCCTGTTCGAAATGTTCGACGGGACATGCAATCCGAAGGTACATATTAGGACTTATTGTGACAAGCTCGTAGAAGTTGGTAAAGATGAAAGAATCTGCATGAAGGTTTTCATGAGGAGCCTCACTCGAGATGCTCTGTCCTGGTACATTAGTCAAAAGCCAAAGAAATGGGTTAATTGGGTAAGCATGGCGTCGGATTTTGTGGATCGATTGAGGTTAAATACAAAGAATGCACCAGATGTCTTCTATATCTAGAATATTAAGAAGAAGAAAATAGAAACTTTTCGTGCATATGCTACTCGGTGGAGATAAGCTGCGAAAGCCAGCACTGGAAGAAGAGCAAATGAACAAGTTCTTTGTCCTAGCTCGTGATCTACAATATTACGAGAGGTTGATGGTTATTGAAAACCATAAATTTTTAACCGTCATCAAATTGGCGGAAAGAATAGAAGAGGGAATTAAGAGTAGAATGGTAACAAATTTTGAGGCACTACAGGCTACGAACAAAGCCTTGCAGTAGGGCAGTATATCTAAAAAGAAAGAAGTAGGGGAAGTAATGGTATCCCAAGGTCCAAAGTCTCCTCACACATACCCAACACCTCAACCCACATATCAGCGTTCACCTCCCAGATATCAACAACCCGCCACCGTTTACCATACTTATAACACTCAGCCAGCATACTACCACTCACCACTAGCCTGCCAAAATTACCAAAAACCCAGGCTGAATTTCGACCAAAGACCGTCGAGACAATACACTCCTATTGCTGAACCCATCGACCAGTTGTATGAGAGACTGTAAACTTCCAGTTATGTAACTCAGATTCCCGCTATTGCCATGGAAAATTTCTCTCAATAGGTCAACCTAAACAAGATATGTGCCTACCATTCGGGCATGAAGGGTCACACTATTGATGAATGTCGCACTCTGAAGGACAAGATCTAGACATTAATTGACACCAAGTTTATACAAGAAAAAGGGGTAGTACCTAATCTCCGCAACAATCCCCTCCGGTATCACAAGGGCGAGGGGGTAAATGTGATAGAAACTGATGAAGAATGTGATCTGGAAGGGTCAATCGGGCTCATTCGGGAAAGGGATGATACTAAAATACCTCCAGTAACTCTCACTCCTATTGTGGTACATATACAGACACCGATTGAAGTTGAGGTAGCCGCACCAACTCTGTTTGAGGTTAAAGTAACAACGCCCTCAGCCACACTAGCTCCTTTCGAAGTAGAAGTGATCACACCCTTCACCGTGATGGTAGCACCTACACTGTCCTTTAAGTCCAATGCTATATCATTGGACTATGTTGCAGGAGCAAGAAGGAAAGGAAACGGAAAAATGGAAGAAAGTGATGCATCACAATGTATGACAAGAACTGATAGGGTTTACATGCCCGAGCATTTTGGAGGAAGAAGTAAAGAAGCCGCTTCCAAGCAGCCTATCATTGAAACTGGCCCCGACGATCTTTGGAGAAAGGTGCAAGAAAGAGAGTATTTTTTGGTTGATCATCTGAACAAAACCCCTGCTCAGATATCCATTATGTCACTACTACAAAATTCTGAGGCGCATAGGAATGTGTTGATGAAAGTATTAAACGAAGCTTATGTACCCAACAACATTACCAGTGGAGAGATGGCCAATATTGTAGGAAAAGTATTCGAAAGCCATTAGATCACTTTCTACGAAGATGAATTACCGCCGGGAGGATTAAGTCACAACAGAGCACTGCATATCACAGTGCAGTGCGAAGATAAATTTATTGCCAGGGTCCTGATAGATGGAGGTTCAAGCTTCACCATTTGTCCATTGACTATTTTGAAGAGATTGGGTAAAGGTTTTCATGAAATACGAGAAGGAACTATCAACGTGGAGACATTTTATGGGTCTCAAAGGGCCACAATCGGGGAAACCAACCTCTATTTGCATGTGGGCCCAACTTGGTTTGATGTCGAATTTCAATTGCTAGACATATCCGCCTCATACAATTTGCTATTGGGACGACCTTCAATACTCGCTGCTAGAGCCATAACATCTACTCTTCATTAGGTTGTGAATTTTGAAGGGAACCTTGAAGAAGTGATCATCCATGGAGACGGAAGTAATCCTATTTACACCAATCAGATTGTTCTGGTTGTGGATAATATAAGGAAGTTGGGTGGAGAAAATTACGAAAATTACCATTGCATTGAGCGTGTTAACGCAATCGAGAAGGATAAAAGGTGGAGTATCAAAATAGAGAGCATATTGGCATGGGCAGGGCACAAACTTTGTAAGGGGCTCGAAAAGAATCTCCAGAGTATCGCCAAAGAAATACATCTAAAGCGTCACGGCACAACCTTCAGACATGGATATCAGTACACCTAGCATGAGTATCAGAATTGGTCGCCACCATGGCGCAGTCCTTATTACCCTATTGGGCAACTAGTGCCACATTTGAGCCAATCCTTTCATCATGCCGATATGATGTGGGGATCTGAAGAAGATGAAGTTCTAGCTGGATTGAGAAATCTATTCTTAGAAGAGGAAGATATGGATTGCAGTGCATTAGTTGAGAATGAGGAGGAAGGACTCGTCATTCAGACCGTGGAGAAAGGAGTTGTTCTTAGAAACTGGATCACCACACCATCAGGGGCCCGCCGAGTTCCGGGGTAGCCTAGTTGGTAGCATCATTTACCTTGAAAACAATTTTTATGAGCATTTGTAAGACATTTTTTTTTCAGCATCTTATTATTTTTCTTTGAAACAATTGTTTGAATCGTTAAAATCGCATGTAGTATTCGACAAACCATTTATACCAAAAATAAGAAAAGACCCATTATACATACCACCCCAAATAAACACCTACAAAGATAGCCTGAACCAAGAAAAACAAACATACAATCATATAACCAGGTCATATATAGAAAATATCCACAAACTACAGACTTTTCTAAACCTAAATCCAAGATCCAAAACTACAAAAAACTCAGCAGAAGACTATATAACACAACCACTACAAGGTTACAATCGCCTTATAGCACAACCAGGAACCAGTGCAAACCTAGTAAACACTTGTTACAAATAACAATATATTTGAACAAGTAAAAGGTAAAGAGTTATATTTAAGCGTCGAAAAAGTATTTGAAGTACCTACAATAAAAAATTGGTTCAAAAGACAAAAAGAAGAATATTATGTAGTAAGTCAAAAGGAACATATAATCGATTGTAAATACACAAGAGGTAAATCCAAAATACCAATAATAAACAAACGAATATTAAGTAAAGAAATACAAGACATAAAAGCAAAAAACCCAATCAAATATGTACATTTAGGAGGAACTGAAATACTCATAAAAGCATGTTTTAGAGAAGGAATAGATACCCCTATAGAAATATATTTGGCAGATGATAGGATAATACAACCTATAGAAAAAAGTATTATAAGTGCAGTAAAAGGAAACCTCATATACCAAAAATTTAAATTTATAATAAGTGCTAATTACTCAGTAGCATTAACTGATAGAAATATAGATAAATCATTAGTACTATACTGGAAAATGTCAGGAACAGAATTAGCACCAGGAAGTAAGATATTTACAGCTAGATGTAAAAATCTATATGTTCTGAAAACAAAACATAAGATAGCAGCAAAAAATAAAATCAATAAAATCAAAATAGAAAATCCATTTGAAAAAATAGTTACGATTATCGATAATAATTAATATAGCTACAAAGAAATTGATATGGAAGAAGATATAGAAATAGTAAAAGAAAGGATAAGTACGTCAAGTATACCAAACCAGTTAATTTATGAAACACCTACGTCATCTAGGATGAGTACATCAAAAAGAGACTATATACTTCAACAAAATCTAATCAAAAACATAGTAGAAGAAATAAAAACATACCACTATTATATAACAGGAATTATGGAACAAAGAAAATATCTAATATTAATAAATACAGGACAAGAAGAAAACTACATTACAAGAGAATTAGTAGCAGAAACTGAGATAATAACCACTGAACAAATATGCCCAGAATTACCAAAAGAGCTAATAACAAACGAAGAAACAACAGAAAAAGAAATAATAATAGGAGGAATACCTCTAACAATACAGTTTAAAATTTACCAAGGAAATAAAAATATTACATTAGGAGAATAAAATGGCTAGAAAAGGTAAAACCATACAGCTTAGGAGATAAACAATTGACCATAATATAAGGATAAAAGAATAATAATAAAAAGATCAGAAGTATGAAAATATATATACTTACAAAAAAATCATAATAGAAGGATATTACAATCGGTATTATACACCAATGATAGATACAGGAGCAGAAGCTAATATATGTAAATATAACTGTTTACCAGAAGATAAATGGGAAAAATTAAAAACACCTAT